>PVJS01023593.1:0-29455 GCA_004027185.1 Glis glis
TCTCTCTCTCTCTCTCTCTACTTAGGCTTCAGCAACTTTGTGAGACCCGGTTTCAAAATAAAGTATAAAAAATAGGGCTGGGGGTGTAGCGCGGAGGTAGAACTCCCCTGCGTTCAATCCCTGGTACCGCAAAAAAAAAAAAAAAAAAAGCAGGGCCGGGGGTGTAGCGCAGAGGCAGAATGCCCCTGGGTTCAATCCCCGGTCTGCAAAAAATAAAAAAAATAAAAAAAAGAACTGCATATCAAGCCGGGCGTGGTGGCACACGCTTGTAATCCCAGTACTTTGGGAGGCGGAGACCAGAGGATCCGGGTTCGCGGCAGCCTCAGCTCTCTCGTTCTCGTTCTCTCTCTCTCTCTCTCTCTCTCTCCTTAGTGAGGCCCTCCGCAACTTCGTGAGACCCGGTTTCAAAATAAAGTATAAAAAATAGGGCCGGGGGCATAGCGCAGAGGTAGAACACCCCTGCGTTCAATCCCTGGTACCGCAAAAAAAAAAAAAAAGAACTGCATATCAAAGGCCAGATTGTGATTGAAAGTCATGAATGTGTAATGACACAGTGAATGAGAATAATGATACAGGTTTCTCCATTAATGTTAAGCTTTTTTTTTTTTATTTGTACTGGGAATGAAGCCAGGGCATTCTATCTCTGAACTATACCTCCAGCCCTATTTAATTTTTTATTTTTGAAACAGGGTCTCATTACATTGTGGAGACCCTTACTAAGATTCTGAGGCTGACCATGAACCTGCGATCCTCCTGTCTCAGCCTCCCAAGTACTGAGATTACAGGTGTGTGTCACCACACCCAGCTCATTAATGTTAAACTTTAAATGTAATGTTAAAGATATGTCTGGATTTGAGGTTTAGGAATGAGAGGACAGGTGTGTCTTTAAAGACTCTTGATCACAGAACGCTTCACTTAAGACAAAGAACACACAACCATAACTCAACACATGCTTCTTTGTATGTAATGGGTATTTTCTGATTGTTTTAGATGACAGAACACAGTGGATTAGCCATGCTGTAACCTAAATAGTTGAATGTGACTTTCTATCACACTGATGTCACTTTATCCTTCAGCTTTGAATTAATGTACTGGATAATAAAGTTATGCTATTGGTTATTTTACCTATTGGATTAGGGAGTTATAACTGAAAATAATTGCTAGTAGCTTTTTTAAAAATGAAATTCCATTTCACTTATTGAAATTTCAATACAGAAAATAAATATAAACCTCTGGTATTTTAATATATATTAAATTGAACTGGATATATAAGTAGATGATCAGGGCCAGGCGTGGTGCCGCACGCTTGTAATCCCAGTACTTTGGGAGGCGGAGACCGGAGGATCTGGGTTCACGGCCAGCCTCAGCGCTCTCTCTCTCTCTCTCTCTACTTAGTGAGGATCTCTTCAACTTTGTGAGACCCGGTTTCAAAATAAAGTATAAAAAATAGGGCCGGGGGTGTAGCGCGGAGGTAGAACGCCCCTGGTTTCAATCCCCGGTACCACAAAAAAAAAAGTAGATGATCAGTAAAACTGTGTCTTATCTAATTTCTATATCTCTCCAGTTGTAAGTACTGACTCTATATGCTCTAGGTTCTAATATATTAATTTCTTACTTTTACTTTGGATTTGTTTTCTATAACATATACTACCCACAGTAGTTACATGTGGTCTTATACAAAATAGTTTAAAGTACAGGAGTTTCTTATTGTTTTTCTTAATGAGTTTTTTTATGTACAAGTAGAATATGCCTTCCACTGATGTGTTCTGTTAGGAAATTATAAAAACAGCAATAGTTCAATTATCAACTAAAATTCTTATGCCTAAATTGTCTACTGAGACCACTATACCAAGTGTTACTAAATTCTGAGAAATATTCACTAGAGTTTTGAGAGAACCCTGGCAATAAAACTTGTCCAATGCTCTTTGCCACCAGATATCAAATATTATCATTTCAGACATGATAATAGAGTAAAAACTTGATTATAAAATATACATCATAACATAACTATAATAATATATTCTTAATGATGAATAGATTACATTGTTTTCAGAATTCTGTCAAATATCTACCCTGCTAGTATCAGTATATTATGCACAGATTTATATGTGAATTTTTGGCTTTAAAAATGAAAACTGGGCTATATGAAATCTCAGTATACCATTTAACCCCAATCAGAATGGCAATCATCAAGAAGTCAAACAATAGTAAATACTGGTGGGGATGTTGGGAAATGGAACTCTTCTACACTGTTGGTGGGAATGCAAATTAGTACAGCAGCTATGGAGATCAGTGTGGAGATTCCTCAGAAAATTGGGAATGGATCCAGCACATGATCCAGCTATACCACTCCTGGGTATCTTTCCAAAGGGAATGAAATCAGAATATTATAGTAATATATGCATATCCATGTTTATAGCAGCACAATTCACAGTAGCCAAATTATAGAAACAACCTAGGTGTCCATCAACGGATGAATGGATTACAAAATTATGGGATATACACACAATGGAATTCTACTCACCAATAAAGAAGAACCAAATTATGTCATTTTCAGGAAAATGGATGGACATGGAGAACATTATGTTAAATGAGAATAGCCAGTCACAGAAAGTGAAGGGTTATATGTTTTCTCTCATGTGCAGAAGCTAGGGAGTAATCCAGATACCAGAGGGACTTCAGATAATGGAAAAGAAACTCCACTGGAGCCAGGGAGGTGGTCTAGGGGAAGAGGGTGGGGGAGAAGGAGAATCAATGAAGTAACCACTTCTATTGACATTATGTACATATGTGAGAATACCAATGTCAATCTCAATACCCTGTATGGGGAAGGCAGGGAATGAGAAGGGAGCAGGAGAAAACTCACCAAGTGCTGTGTGAATGTACATCACTATCACTGTGAACTGCATTATGATGTGAGACTATACTGCACCAATAAAGGTATAAAATAAAGATTTATAAAAAATGAAAACTAAAATATGTTCACTGGACAACACGAGCCTATAAGAAACAGGATATTAACAGAAAGACTTGTAATCCTAGTATTTAGGGGGTTAAAACAGGAGGATTGAAAGTTTAAGCCCATCCTCAGCAATTACTCATGCATAAAACTGTATTCAACTAAGGGGGTTCTATTTATGTAAGAATATCAACTAATTGCAGAAGTGTAGTAATTAAGCAGCATTAAAACAATCAGGTATTAAAATTTTTAGGTAAGTTATTTTTGTTTTCAAATATAATTTTTCATTTAATTAGAAATACTATTATTCAAGTTCATTTCAAAGTTTTATCATAAAATATTTTCTAAATTAGTACATATGCTAGGAGTAATCATAAGATTTTGTAATGGGTATTTTCTGAATATTAAAATAGAATTTTTAAAAAAACTAAACTGGTAGAAAGTATTACACTAAATGTAACTTCTGAGAAAGTGAATGTTCAAAGGTAAAATCATCAAAATTGTTTCATTATTTTAAATGTCGACGTTTAGCTCTTCAAATAACTGGAAATTGCTGGGCATGGTGGTGCACACTAGTAGTCCCAGTACTTGGGAGGCTGAGATAGGAGGAGTGCAGGTTGAGGTCAGCCTTAGCAATTTAGCAAGACTCTCAGTAATCTAGTGAAACCCTGTTTCAAAACAAAAAAATAAAAAAGGCTGGGGTTATAGCTCAGAGGTAGAATGCCCCTGGGTTCAATCAATCCCCAGTACCACCAAAGAAAAATGAAAGACTAGAGATTAATTAATCAAAAATATTTTAATAATTATATATATATATATATATATATATATAATTTCAAACTCATTAATGACAAATTGTCAAATTAAATTTATTTGATTAAATAAAAATGTACCCATGCATCTCAATATTTTATTTAAAACTAGAATTTAAAAATTATGCAAAACTACTTAATACCTTAAAGTATTGGCCACTGAAAAGGTCATTACTCCAACACACTACATTAGTCTACTTGGGCTAGCATAACAAAATATCATAGATCAGGCAGCTTAAACAACAGAAAGGTATTTTTCCACAGTTCTGGAAGCTAGAGATTTGAGGTCAGGGTGCCAGCATGGTAGGGTTCTCGTGAGGGCTCTCTTCCTGGCTTGTAGCTAGCAGCCTTCTCACAAGCAATTTACCACTGAGCTTTTCTCATAAGCACATCCCATCAGAAGGTCCCTACTCTCATAACTATTTACATCTCAAGTGTTGCATTCCCACATACAATCACATTGGAGGCCAGGGCTGCAACATATAAATGTAGGGGAACACTTTCAGTCCACAGCAAACTTACTCATAAGTAAAGTTAAAGTGAAAAGAACAGGCATTAGCCCCATGAATAGAGTGAATACAGTGTCAAGCCTTTGATGATGACTTCATAAGGACATTTTCCCCAAATTAGATGATATTCCAGACTGGTAAAAAATAGATTCTCTTTCCACACCAAGGAGAAATATAGAAAAGAACAAGAGGATTTACTGGTAGAAGAGAGAATCTATGAGATAGATCCACACACTAGGAAGGGGATTATTGAAGGACTAGAGAAACAAGGCCCAGAACACTAGAAAAAGTTTCCCAGAAAGGGATCTTTAATTCTTTTTTATTTTTTTCAAAATTAGAGAGAGCATTCCATTAAGAATCAAATGATACATGAGAAGCATGGAATTATACCTGCAGTGGAAGGTATAGTACAGATTTATCTCTGCTGTTACTGCACTTTTTATAGAAGTCATGTGTGAAAACGTATTGATGAACATTTCTTTTTTGTTTTTCCTTCAGCACATTTGGCTCATACCTAGTCAACAGATTTACTTGGGTGTGGGATTTTAATAACCAGGGTAAGGGAAAGGATTTAGATATAGGGTTGAATAAAGTGAATGCAAGAAAAAAAGAGATAATATAAAATAATATAAAACTTATAACATTCATCATTGGAAACCCTAAGATAAATCTATTTTATATGAATCTGAGGCTAATTCTAACAATAATAGGATGTACAATTATGACCAGCAACATGCTAACTTTAATGGATTTACATTTTCTATCTGAGAAAACACATCTCCTCTGCTAATCTTAAAGTTACAGAAGGGATATCATGAACAGGTAAAGCACAAAGGTGACAGGAAAATCAATCATACTGACCTGGAAATTTGTATCCACCAGAACTGGACAATGGACACAAGTGAGCACAATATTCTTTTGCACATCCTAGGTTCTACTGGAATTCTAACACTTGTCTTTGTGTCATGTAATTACTGCTGTTCATTGCTAAGTAGAAAACTACATTAGCTCAGCTGACTGTATTTTCATGGCAGAATTTTGAATTTGACCTAACCCTCTGGAACTAGACTTAAATTATTAAAAAATAAAGTTACCAGAAAAGTTTTATTTTACTCCCCCAAATCCTTCACTCCTAACCCAGAGGCATGCATGAATAATATGATCCTTTTTCTAACCCCACAAACCTTACAGCATATATAGAAAAAGACAAAAAGTGGACAGAAAAATTTATCAGGATTATTCTTGGCCCATGATATCTAATTCACATCTTCTCCTGGTCACAAAAATAGTACAATATGTGCCAATCCAGAATCCAATAAATCATGATTACAACTTCAAAAACTCAGTGGTAAAAGTATAAATATACCTAAAATATAATGATGGGCTAGGGATGTAGCTCAGTGGTAGCACACTTGTCTAGCACCCACAAAGCCTTGGGTTTGATCTTTAGCAGCACAATAAATAAATAGATGAAGAGATAGATACATACATACAAATACTTATATATATATATGTGTATATATATATATATATACACAAATTCAAATATACAAGACAAAATAATAAATATATAAATAAATAAATAACAAAATATATACATATATACATGCATATATGTATATGCATTTAAACATATATAGAGACATATAAATACACACACATAATATATAGTACTGTTTCCTGATCAATATAGAGGAAAAACAAATTATTTATTTAAAATCAGGAAAAAGACAAGAATGCCCACTATCATCATTCTTATATTACTAGTAATGTTAGCCACAGCAATTAGGCAAGAGAAAGAAATTAAAGGGGTACAAATAGGGAAAGAAAAACTGGAGTTATTTTTGTTTGTGGGTGACATAAACCTATACTATGAAGACCCAAAAACTCAACCAGAAGACTTATAGAGCTGACAAACAAATTCAGCAAACTAGTCAGACACAAAATCAATTTACAGAAATCAACAGCTTTTATATACATCAATAATGAATCCACAAAAAGTGTTTTCCAAAAACAATTTCATTCACAATAGCCTCATAAAAAATACTTAGGAATAAATCTAACCAAGAAGGTAAAAGAACTCTACAATGAAAATTATAGAATAGTGAAGAAAGAAATTGAAGAAGACCTTAGAATACAGAAAGATCTTCCATGTTCTTGGATAATCTGAACAAATGTTGTCAAAATGACCATATACCAAAAGCAATCTACAGATTCAATGCAATCTCTATCAAAATACCAATGTCATTCACAGAACTGGGAAAAAAGGTCCTAAAATTCATATAGAAGAACACAAACAAGAAAAAAAAAAAGAATTTTGAGCCCTAAGAACCATGCAGGAGGCATATCAATACCTGATTTCAAATTATGCTACAGAGCTATAGTAACAAAAACAACATGGCATTGGCATAAAAGCAGACTCATAGAACAATGGAATAGAATAGAAGATACAGAGACAAATCTACACACTTACAGCCAGCTGATTTCTGACAAAAATGCCAAAAATATACATTGGAGAAAAGACAATCTTTTCAAGAAACAGTGTTGGGAAAAATGGATATCCATATGTAGAAGAATAAAACTAGATCCCTATTTCTCGCCCTGAACAAAAGTTAACTCAAAATATGTAAAACATCTAGAAATTAGATAAAAAGCTTTGCAGTTACTAGAAGAAAACATAGGAGCAACTCTCTGTCAGGTAAGTACTAGCAGAGACTTTTTCAATAAGACCTGTAAAGCTCAGTAAATAAAACCAAGAATCAATAAATGAAATGGCAAAATACAGCCTGCAGAATGGGAGGAAATTGTTGACAGCTATTCCTTTAATAGAAGACTAATATCTAGAAAATACAGAGAATTAAAAAACTTAACACACCGACAAAAAAATCCACAAATAACCCAATCCAAAATGGAAAATTGAACTGAATAGACACTTCTCAAAAGAAGAAAAACAACTGACCAATATATTATTCAACATGAACAATAATCAGGGAAATGCAAATCAAAACTACACAGAGAATCCATCCAACTCCATTCAGAATAGCAATCATCAAGAATACAAACAATAATAAATACTGGCAAGGATGTGGGGAAATAGGAATACTTATACACTATTGATGAGATTATAAATTAGTACAACCACTCTGGAGATCAATATGGAGTTTCCTCAAAATATTAGGAATGGAAACATCATATTACTCAGCTATAACATTAATTTGTATCTTTTGTAAAGAATTAAAGTTAGAATACTACAGTGATACATGCATACTCATGTTTGTAGCAGCACAATTCACAATAGCCATATTATGGAAACAACCTAGGTGTCTGTCAACAGATGAATGAATAAATAAAATGTGGTATTAGCTGGGCATGGTAGCATACATCTGTAATCCAACTACTTGGGAGGCTAAAACAGAAGGATTGCAGGTTCAATGCCAGCCTCAGCAACTTAGTGAGGTCCTTCAACAATTTAGTGAGATCCTGTTTCAAAATAAAACAAAATAGGGCTGGGGTGTAGCTTGGAAGTAGAATATCTCTGGGTTCAATGTCAAAAATAAAATAAATTTTAAAAAGGAAAATGTGGTCTATAGACACAATGGAGTTTTTCTCAGCCATAAAGAAGAACAAAATTATGTCATTTGCAGGAAAATGGATGGAACTAAAGAATATTATGCTGAGATCAGCCAGTCTCAGAAAATCAAGGGTATCTTTTTCTTTTCTTTCATATGTGGAAGCTAGAGAGAAAATAAAAAGGGACTTCATAAAAATGAGGAAAAACATCAGTAGGATAGTGGAAGGAGTGAGGGAGAGAATTGGAGAGGGGAAAGGAGAGGCTTGAGGAAGGAAACAGACCAAATAATACTATGTTCATATATGAAGGCATCAATACCAATCTCCCTAGCATGTACAGGGAGGATAGCAGGGTGGGATGCAGTGGGAAACCCACTTAAGAGATTATATGTCCATATATAAATGTACCACAGTGAATCTCACTATGATGTATAATTATGTTGCACCAATAAAATCCTAAAAAAAATCAACATAGAGATTTATTAAAAATCTGAGGTTGACCTAATTATTTTTAGAAAATAATAATAGTTTAGACCTTTGTAGTTTAAACTCTGAAGAATTTAATGTCTGAAACATTTCAAGTTATTTACATTACCTTATTTGATACAATAGTACTTAATTCAATATCTTATTTGAATCTTACCCATTATTATAAAGAAAGGGAACAAGACAGATGTTCCCCTTTAATAGATATAGATACTGAATTTCAGAATGATTAATCCAATTTCCCAAACTCATGCAGTTTGAAATTGTTATGCAAAGTCTTCAAAATCTAATCCTCTTATTCTAATTCTACATTGTTTACAAGAAATTTACACTGGTTCTCTGTGTATTACTAAAAGTCCCATAAGCCCCTTTGCTTATCTCACTCCTTTGCTTATAGGAAAGTCCCATTGTCCTCCTTAACCCTGCTGTAGAAACCCAACTAATTCTCCTTCATAACCCCCATGGCAATAGCTAACCCCCACTCCCACTCCCTCTAGAATCTCTCCTTAAGAAACCTATATACACTTCTAGTATGTAAGCAGACATGGGCTCCATGTTTCACTGGAGATCCCCCTCCACAGGTTTTATCCCCATAAAGCCTGTATTGCCATTAAAAGAAAAAAAATACTAAAAGTCCAAAGAAAAGAGCAGTTTCAGAGAATAGAGCCTAGTGACTGGAACTCAGGTGAACCAAGTCTCTGTGTACCGAACCTATTTATCATGCAATGGGCCTATGAAAACTATCGGAGAGATATTAAAGTAAAAAGATATATGAGTTCTGCCCTCATTAAATTTATGATCTAGTGAACAAGACAGAATTGCATGCATCTAATAATATAAGGCAGAATATTGTTGAGGTGCAGTGAGTTAGCAGGGAATCCAAGGAAGGGTAAAACCCTCATTGGGATGATGGAGCCTATCTTTGGGGAATTTGAGTGACTTTTTGAAATATGTCTTGGAGGTAGGCTCCAAGAGTTTTTATTTCCAGAGAAAATAAGAATATTTCAGCTATATTTTCCCTCTGAAAAATGTAGATATCAATATTAATCTTGCTCACCAAATGTCAACAAGGTAATGGAACACAGACCCTGTTTCAATATAAAAATAAAAAGGGTTAGGGGTGTAGCTTGGAGGTAGAATAAATTTTTTTCATCCCCAATACAAAGAACAGAGATAGAAAGAAAGAAAGAAAGAAAGAAAAAAAGAAAGAAAGAAAGAAAGGGAAAGAAAGAAAGATTGGTAATTTAATAAAGTTAAGATTTCATAAAAGGAGAAATTAAAATTAATAACAATGAAAATGTACATACATAAATTGTATTAAAAACTAAACATGTAGATTATAAAAATGTCTTCTATTTTGAAAGAAAGAAAAACATAGGAATTATCAAATCTTGGAAAAACTTTAAGAAACAAAAGTTAAGCTTATCAATATGTTTATGTTCACATATAAATTTTCATATTTTTAAAGTTAGCAAATAGCTGTTCCCCAATCCAAGATGGCAATGGAATAGGAGCCCCTGAATGAGCCTGTCTCAAAATTGCCCAGGGACTCATAACTGAACAACATTGCACAGCCATAGAAGAACCAAAATCCAATATCCAGTAACCCAAGTATGACTACACAGACACATAGTCTACCAGCTACATAATCCCACAGAAAACTGCAACCCCACATTGGCAGGATTGGTAAGGAGCCACCTTCCCCCAGACCCTACATCAGGGGCAAATAGCCACCTCTGCCAGCAAATCAGGAGAAGAAACTGGAGCAGAACTCTGTGAGTGGTGGGGCAATCCCAGAGCAAACACAGGCTCCTGCCAGAGCTGCATGCCTCCCCCACTGCCCTACAAGCACACGCGATCCCCAACACCTGCACATCGGACCCCCATGCCAGTAAAGACCCGGGCCGCCCTCCGCGCCCTGCCTCCGAACACCGCGCCCTCCTGAGTGACCTGGCAAACCAGGAGCACGTGTACCTCCCTGGGGCCAGTGCGCAATCCTCTGCACCATGTCTCAGTGCCCGTGCAACCTCAGGTGCCGCCACCAAATACCCAGAGTCCACACCCCCCTCGGGCCCACGCGAGACAGTGCCGCAAATCAGAGCCTGGGCAAGCTCCAGAGATGCCTCCCGATACCCGGAGCACATGTGTTCCCTTGTTCCCTTGGGGCTTGGGCAAACCTCAGCACCCACGCCTCAGAGACCAAGCACCTCCCTGCACGATCACCCGCACCTCGGAGCCCACATCCAACACCGAACCTCAAAGTGCACTTCACATGCCAACACCCAAGCTCTGGAACCTGCATGCCACCCCCCAAAAACACACACACCATGCCCCGGTCAAACAGACAGGAGGGAACCACAGCCTGCAGCATACTGACCCAACTGGGACTACAGGGACCATCAGGAGGTCTTATACATAGAAAGGAAGATGATGCAGAAGCAACAGAATCACAAAATTGAAAACACCAAAAATACAAGAATGAGGAACAGTGAGGAAACAAGAAACACTCACAATGCATCAACAAGTGAGATTACTGACTCTGACCTGCAGGATATGCAAGAGGGAGAATTCAGAATTTTGATCTTCAGAATAATGAAAGGCCTCAAAGAAAGCATAGAGGAGATGAAGGAGGAAGTTGAGGCTCTAAGAATCAGAAAGAAACACTTAACAAAATTAAGGAGTCAATAAATGAATTAAAGACTGCAATAGAAACCAACCCTAATAGGCACGACCACATGGAAAACATGGTTTCACTAATGGAAGACAGTTCATTCAAAACTGAAAACACAGTCAACAATACACAGAAGATATTACAACAAACACTGTCCATCCAAGAAATACAGCACAATTCAAGACGCCCTAATCTAAGGATAAAAGGCATCAAAGAAAGTTGAGAAGCACAGACCAAGGGTATAAGAAACCTCTTCAAAGAAATAATTTCAGAGAATTTTCCGAACATAGAAAAGGATTTGGATATTCACATAGAGGGGACATATAGAACACCATTAAGACAGGACTAAAGAAGGACCTCCCCATGCCACATAATAATTAAAATATCTAACCTAGAGGCCAAAGAAAGAATCCTAAAAGCAGAAAGAACAAAAGAACAGGTGACATACAGGGGCAAAACAATAAAAATTACCCCAGACTTCTCAACGCAAGTCAGGAATGCCAGGATGGATTGGTATGAAGTACTCCGGACCCTGGAAGAAAACAACTTCAAACCAAGACTGATATATCCAGCAAAGCTATCATTTAAAATTGATGGAGAAATAAAAATGTTCCATGATAAACAAACTCTTAAAGAATTCATGAAGACCAAGCCAACACTGGAGAAAATCCTAAAAGAAATAAAGAAAAAAAAAACCAGGCAATTTTCAGAAACACAGGAGAGGTGAACTCCACGAGGCAGGCAACTAAACAAGGAGATTTGTCACTACAGCAAACAGAAAATAGAATTCAAAATGATAGGAAACAAAAATATCTCAATAATAACATTGAATGTCAAAGGACTCAGCTTCCCAATTAAAAGGCATAGACTGGCAATGTGGATTAAAAAGCATAAACCAACTATATGCTGCTTACAAGAAACTCACCTTCTAGCCAAAGATACTCATACCCTAAAGGTAAAAGGATAGAAAAAGGTATACCATGCAAATGGAGATCAAAAACAAGCAGGGGTAGCAAAGCTTATATCTGACAAAACAGACTTTAAGCTAAAACAACTGAAGAGACAAAGCGGGTCACTTCTTACTAATAAAAGCAACAATCCAACAAGAAGATATAATAATAGTAAACATTTATGCCCCAAATGTGGGTGCACCCACATTCATAAAACAAAGTCTTTGGGACATCAGTTCCCAAATAGACCCAAACACAATAATATTGGGAGACTTCAACAAACCACTCACACCACTAGATCGATCCTCAAGACAAAAGATGAATAAAGATGGTTGACACCTAAAGCAAACCATAGACCAGATGGATCTAATAGACACATACAGATTATTTCAACCTGCAACACCTGAATACACATTTTTCTCAGCTGCCCACGGAACATTCTCCAAAATAGAGCACAAACTGGGTCACTAAGCAAGCACCAGCAAATTCAAAAGATGTGATATAATTCCCTGCATATTCTCAGATCACAACGGAATGAAACTGGAAATTGACAACAGGAAGATCAAAAGTAATCACATAAATACATGGAGACTGAATGATACACTTATGAACGAAGAATGGATCAGAAAAGAAATAAGGGGAGAAATAAAACAAATCTGGAATTAAATGAAAATAGAGACATGGAAATCTATGGGACACTTTGAAGGCAGTGTTAAGAGGAAAATGTATAGCCCTGAGTGCCCATATAAGAAAAACAGAAAACATCCAAATAAATAACCTAATGACACCCCTCAAGGATTTGAAAAACAGGAACAGTGGAATCCCAAAGCCAGTAGGAGGCAGGAGATAACTAAAATCAGAGCAGAAATTAATGAAATAGAAAATAAAAAAAAAACAATACAAAGAATCAACAAAACAAGAAGCTGGTTCTATGAGAAGATTAACATGATTGACAAACCACTAGCTATCCTTACCAAAAGAAGGAGAGAATCTACCAAAATTACCAAAATCAGAAATGAAAAAGGTGACATCACCACAGATAGTGGAGAAATCCAGATGATCATAATAAACTGCTTTGAAAACTTATATTCCAATAAAATGGAAAACATGGAAGAAATCCAAAGATTTCTAAACACATACAACCTACCTAAATTGAACCAAGAAGATATAGAAAACCTGAATCAACCAATAGCAAGCACAGAGAAAGAAACAGCAATAAAAAGTCTTCCATCAAAGAAAAGCCCAAGTCCAGATGGTTTTCCAGCTGAATTTTACAAAAGCTTTACAGAAGAACTAAAACCAATACTTCACAAGCTATTCCGTGAAATTGAAAGAGATGGAATTCTTCCAAATTCCTTTTACAAGGCCAACATTACATTAATACCAAAGACAAATAAAGATACCTCAAGAAAAGAGAATTACAGACCAATATCATTAATGAACATAGATGCAAAAATTCTAAATAAAATACTAGTCACGTGCATTCAAAACCATATTGAGAAAATCGTACACCATGACCAAGTTGGTTTCATCCCTGGAAAGCAAGGCTGGTTCAACATATGCAAAACAATACACATTATTCACCATATAAATCAAACTAAAAACAAGTATCACATGATCATTTCAATAGATGCAGAAAAAGCATTTGACAAAATTCAAAACCCATTCATGTTAAGAACTCTACAGAAAATCGGAATAGAAGGAACATACCTCACCATCATTAAGTCAGTATATAAGAAACCAAAAGCCAACATCATACTGAATGGGGGAAAATTGCCGGAATTCCCCTTAAAAACAGGAACAAGACAAGTATGCCCTCTATCACCACTCCTTTTCAATATAGTCCTCGAAACTCTAGCCAGAGTAATAAGACAAGAGAAGGATATCAAATAGGAAGAGAAGAATCAAAATCTTCTTTATTTGCAGATGATAGTATTCTATATCTAAAAGACCCAAAGAATTCAACCAAAAGTCTACTAGAACTGATTAACAAATTGAGCAAAGTAGCAGGATACAAGATCAACCTAAAAAAATCAGTAGCTTTCATATATGCCAACCGTGAATCTACTGAGAAAGAAATCCAGAAAACAATTCCATTCACAATAACTTCAAAACCAAACAAATACCTAGGAATAAACTTAACCAAAGAGGTAAAATACTTCTACAATGAAAACTATAGAACACTGACGAAAGAAATTGAAGAAGATCTTAGAAGATGAAAAGATCTCCCCTGTTCTTGGATAGGCAGAATAAATATCACCAAAATGGCCATTCTGCCAAAAATGATCTATAGAGTCAACGCAATCCCTATGAAAATACCAGCATCTTTTTTCACAGATCTAGAAAAATCAGTCATTAATTTTATATGGAGAAACAAATGACCCAGAATAGCCAAAGCAATTCTCAGCAATAAGAACCATGCAGGAGGCATCATAATTTCTGACTTCAAATTGTACTACAGAGCTATAGTAATAAAATCAGCATGGTATTGGCACAAAATAGACACACATACCAGTGGAATAGAATAGAAGATACAGAAACAAATTCACAAACTTATAGTCAATTGATTTTCGACAAAGGTGCCAAACACATATGTTGGAGAAAAGACAGTCTTTTCAACAAATGATACTGGGAAAACTGGTTATCTACCTGTAGAAAAATGGAACTAAATCCTTACCTCTCACCCTGCACAAGAGTCAACTCGAGACAGATCAAAGACCTGGAAGTTAGACCAGAGTCGGTGAAATTATTAGAAAAAGGCATAGGTTCAACACTCCAACATATAGGCACAGGTAGAAACTTCCTTAACAAAGCCTCCAAAGCACAGGAAATTAAAACAAGAATTAATAAGTGGGATAGCATTGAACTACAAAGCTTCTGCTCATCAAAGGAAGCCATCAAGAGCCTAATGACAAAGCCTACGGAATGTGAGAAGATCTTTGCAAGCTATCCCTCTGACAGAGGTCTAATATCTAGGATATATAGAGAAGTTAAAAGACTCTACACTAAAAAAACAAATAATCTGATTAAGAATTTGGCAATTGAAATGAATAGATACTTCATGAAAGAAGAGACACAAATGACCAATACATACATGAAGAAATCTTCAACATCATTAGCAATCAGGGAGATACAAATCAAAACTATTCTAAGATTTCATCTAACCCCAGTTAGAATGGCAATCATTTGGAAGTCAAACAACAACAAATGTTGGCAAGGATGTGGGGAAATTGGGACTCTTCTACACTGTTGGTGGGATTGCAATCTAACAGTTCATCCACTATGGAGATCAGTGTGGAGATTCCTCAGAAAACTGGGAATGGATCCACCATATGATCCAGCTATACCACTACTGGGTATCATACCAATGGGATTGTAACTAGAAATCTACAGTATATGCATACCCATGTTGATTACAATAAAGAAGAACAAAATAACACCATATGCAAGAAAATGGATGGACCTGGAGAACATTATGTTAAACAAGATCAGCCAATCACAAAAAAAAAGAAGGGACATATGTTTTCATTAATATGTGCAACCTAGGGAGTAGTGGAGACACACAAGGGACTCTGGTTGATAATGGAGAACCCTCAGTGAGGCAAGGGAAGTGGTACAAGGGATGGGGAAAGTCAAGAAAGGAGAGAATCAGTGAATTACTATCATAAACAATGTGTACATGTGAGAATATACCAACATCATTCTCGGTACTTCATTTGTGTGGGGAGAGGCAAGGGGGAATCTAAAAGCTGTGTTCATGTATGTTAACATCAAATAGATATTCATTGTGATGTGAGACTCCAATGCACCAATAAAAGCATGTAAAAAAATAAAGTTAGGCCGGGAGTGGTGGCGCACGCTTGTAATCCCAGTACTTTGGGAGGCGAAGACCGGAGGATCTGGGTTCGCGGCCAGCCTCAGCTCTCTCTCTCTCTCTCTCTCTCTACTTAGTGAGGCCCTCCACAACTTCATGAGACCCGATTTCAAAATAAAGTATAAAAAAATAGGGCCGCGGGTGTAGTGCAGAGGTAGAACGCCCCTGAGTTCAATAAAGTTAGCAAATAGCAAATTTTTATAGTTAGATATAAAATGTCCCCTAAAGGGCTCATTAATTAATATTCAGGGTTGATATAATTGAGTCATGAGGGTTATAATCCCAGAAGTGGATAAATCCATTGTAATGGATTTACCTGAGTGGTACCCTGTAGGCTGGTAGGGAATGGCTGGAAGAGGTGGTCCCTAGGAGTGCAGTCTTGGAGATTATATGTATGTATATATATATATATATATATATATATATATATATACATATATATATATGTATATATATATATATATATATATATATATATACAATCATATATATATGGTTCCTCCTCCTGCCTTGCTCTCTTGATTCTGACCTCCATGATGTGAGTACATCCCATGTGCTCTCCCTTTCTTGGCTTCCTGTTGCCATGCCCTGAGATCCATGGTCCCCAGCCTCACATGGACTGAACCCAAAACCATAAGAAAATAAATCTTCTTTCCTCTAAAAGGAAAGATTGATGTGGTCAATCTTTAGATTATAGTTACAAGAATGCTAATGGATACACAGAGTTAGTATGTACAGCCACGATGATTTCTTAGCAAGGACCTCTGAAATGAATGGGACTTTTGAAGAATACTTAAAACATAGCTAAACAAAGCCTTTCTCAAGAAAAGAACCCTTTTTTCTCTATCTCTGACTTAGTTACCAACTCCCAATATATATTAGATACAAAAATACCAATTTCTACAAATGCTTTTTATAGAAATAGATAAAATAATTAACTTTCATTGACTTTATATATTTAAAAATTAAATCTGTATTTGTTTTGCTTTGTTTTTTATTTACCACTACTTTGTATTGTTTTCACCCTATAATCATACAAAGATGGGCTAAATGTTTTGCTTTCTGATATTCTGTTTTATCTTTACTTTTTAAAAAGAACTTGAATATCCAATTATTCTTTTTCAATGTTTTTCTAGTATATTGTTATTTAATCTATTATCTATTTGATTTGTTTATAATTTTTTTCTCTTAAAAAATTGAAAATCCCCTTTTGATACTTCCCCATTCCCAGTCATGTCTCAAAGATATTTTCAGTACCTTCTTCTCACTAATATTCAAAACATAATCCTAAGCATTTTACTTTCATTTCAACATGGGACTCATAACCCATTCTCAATGTCCTCTTTAATGGCATTACCCAAAAGAATTTTTTTATCATATGAAAACTCATTAATTCTTAAAATTATTGGATCAAAAGGTAGTGACTTTAAGAGAGTCAGAGAAATACTTATTATTTATGCAAAAGCTATGTAGACTAAAAGGAATATTTTGCATCATTTAAAAGATACATTGTAGCCTTAATTAACTTTAACATTTCCTTCTCTCTAGTTTGAATTTTTCTCTAATTTAAATTTTCTCAATGACTTTACTGTTGTTCACTTAATGTCTACTTTAGACCTTGGCCTCTACAACTCTGTATTCAATCTTTTTTTCTTAATTATTTTGAATAATAAAAATTTGTTTTGCAAATAAAATATTTTTCAAATTTTATTTCTATATAAACCCAAATATTCAGTTATTATATTGACTTATAATTTACTAATGTTATCATTATACAATTGAGTAGAACTAACAATTGAAATACAGTTGTTTTAGGTTGGCCCCCGTAAAGCATTTTATTTACAAAAAACAGCAACAAACTTTTGATGACATAATCACTTATTGGGTTAATTCATTCTGAGAAAAATTTCAATGATACTTTGAGAATATAGCTATGGAGAAATGGCTTCCAAAGCTCTTCTTGTTGAGCAAAAAGAGAGAGAGAGAGAGAGAGAGAGAGAGAGAGAGAGAGAGAGGGAAGAATAGCTTTGTAGGTAAAATGTTCTGTTGGAAGCCTTCTTAGTCATCAGCTCTAAGGTCACCTCTATCCAGCTTGGGAGGGACACAAACTGTTCACCCAAGGACCAAATGGGACCCTTAAGTGGGGACTCTGAAGATAAGCAGGGACTCTGACAACTTTCTTGTTTACCCTTTCCTTCTCTGATTCATCTGTGACTACCTTGCTGTTTTTCCCTGACTCATCCCATGACTGCTTTGTTGTTTCCTGTGATTAATCATTCTTACAATGTTTTTGTTAAAACCCTCAATAAAAGAAAGACACTAGTGGAAGGAAAGCAGGGGAGAGCTCTGTCTTCTCTCCAACTACCCTACACTTCCAAAAATTATTCTGACTCCTGTCATTCATGTGAGAGACTTCTAATCTAATCAATCAATCAACATCAACACCATCCATGACAATGTTTAATAGGAAAATTCTACTCTAAACTATATATGTGATATAAACATATAATATTAAGATATATATTATATATAGTATAATATTAAAACATATATATTATATATAATATATATTAAAGCATATGTATATATATATGCTTTAATAGAAAACTATTATAATAAATTCCCATTGGGAATTAAAGCATATATATCATATATAAACATATATATATATGCATATATTAAGCAAACATAAATGCATATGTGCTTTAAAAAAACTATTACAATAAGTTCTCACTGGGCCCACAATTTACACTCTGGCTATACAAATAATGAGGTGCTTATGTCACTTCTCTGGTCAGTTGGCTCCACACCAATCATGAATAAAAATTATGCATATATCTCATTTATCACAGTTGATTCTTGATTTTGCTCTCATGATTTGGAGGGTCTTCTTGGGTTCATCTATAAAACCCTAAGTAAAATTTCAAAAGCCTTTATTGACACCAGTAAGTTACTTTTTATGTAAAAGATAATTTGAAAAAGTGATTGTGACTGGTATTCACTTTCTATAGCACATTTTTCTGTACATATTTATATTTTGAGGGCAACTAGAAGTTCTAAAGGGAGTTGTACTGGGTAGTCATTGGGTTGGGCTTCTAGTGATCTGTTAGAGTTTTTGAAAATCTATCCCAGTTTCCCAATGGGATACCACCCATTCCAGGGACTCTCAGTTCTAGAATCTTGTTTTGTTCCCTCTGTCCCTATCTTGAGGTATGCAGCCTGTGATTAGCCCTAGGTCAGTGTATACATCACATTCACAACACCCTAGCCAAGTTGATTAGCTCATGGATACTCAGACCTCAGAATTTATTGCAGTCTTCTAGCCACCAAAAGGAGCCTGAGAAGAGGGAGTTTCTAAAAAGAGAAGCCAGATAGAAGAGGCCACCTTGTTTGTAGACAAGAGGAAAATGAGAAACAAGTTCAGGAGGTGGTTTTATCTTATCTAGTAGGTAAAGGCCTCAGAGATTTTCCACATGCTATTCCTTTTGCCTATAACTTTGTTTCCACAGAATCACATTGTACATTCCCTCCCTTTCTTCAGGAGCTTCAGCAAACGTAGCCTCATGAGACATGCTTTCCTTGACCACCTTATTCTGTTTTTTTCTTTCAAAACTTTGTAAGGTACTGCTATGTGGCATATGTACTTCTTTTCTTGTTTATTCTCCTGCTCTGCAAATGAGACTTTGTTTTGTTCACAGCTGTATGTTCAGTACCTCACACAAATCCTGAAATATTATAGGGCTTAAGTAATATTTGTTAAATGAATTTAAAAACAACACTGGATTTAAAAAATACATAAACATGGAGGTTATTTTAGATTAATTTTAAAAAAATAAACATCCAAAAATGTTGTCAAAATGTACTATGAAGTCAAAGATATCTCCGACCTAGATTCACTAGCTGGTGATACCTTGCTATATTCATTCACCCCACCTCTCTATATATGTGTATCTACTTCCTTTTGCCAAATAATCCCGGAGTACACATTTACCTCCCCAAACATTTTAGATAACTAAACAACTAGCTAATGAATAATCACATATTAGACAGAAAGCACCAGTAACAATAAAAATATTCCTACAAAATATCAGGATCACATTGAACAATCTCAAAAGATAAAATGTAATCACAGACATTTTTTCTTCCTACCTGTGTGGATTTTAATAAACAAATTGTAACAGGGAATATATCTGAATATATTCTATGCTTTATCTTTATTAGACAATTAGGTGGTAGAAGAATGATTTTGAATAGTGGATCATATAGCTGGGTTTTTATGTATATCTTTATTAATTCTATCCTGCATTTGAGTTTAAGGGTTTTAAATCAGAGAAAGATACCTTATTGAATGATTCATGGTAAATAATAAAAGTTCCCCTCCAGGCACTAGTCCCTACCCCTAGAATGATGCAATGAGAGGCAGAAGTGTTCTATGTGAGTAGCGAGGCACCCACAACCAAGTCAATAGGGAAAACTCACCTTCCTCTCATTATGAAGAGGACAGAAGCAGCTGATTTCCTTTCCTACTAAAAAGGAATCCCCCTTACTCTGGCCCTTCAGTGTATAAATAAAATCCTTACTGTGATCTTGATAGGGTTATGTGATTACAGTTTTCATGTGCTAAGTATTGCTGTAAATTCTACAACCTTTATGCCATATGCATACTTAAAAAGAAAGGCAATCTAGTCTTCCTGGCATCTGGGGATTCACTTGGGGTCTTGTCTGGGCTGTAACCATTTAGTAATCTTTAGGAAATAAGGGGGCAGGGGTCAGAACAATTAGCAAAGGCTGTACATCCACTTCTCATGTTATGTGAAGAGTCTCATGAGGACAGGGTTTTACATGAGCACTGAGAAATCCAAGAATGTTTCATTTCCCCACAAATATTTAAATAAAGAAAGATTATTTTCTTTGAAATAATGAATTCTAGTAAACATGATTGTTTGCTTCTAATTTTATAATATGCTCATTTATGTGAGTTCATACACAAAGTATTAGACCTACATATGACAGATTTATAAGAATAGAGTTGGTCAAGAAAGAGTAAACTTGGTCAAGGATAGTACTAGATTATTAACTCTAAAATAAAAGCCTATGAAAATCCTAAAATATAACACTAGTATGTAATTTTATTTGGTCCATTGAGTATGGGTAATTTCAATAACCTTCCCCCCCAAAAAGGTTGGTATCAGAAAAAGATTGCATCATTTAATATTGTACTCTGTGATGCTGGGCCAAGGTTCTGCAAATGCCATTTATTCTTTGCTCTCTAATTCTTTACTAGCCTCTACCAGAATGAAGTACTAGAAGACTGTGAAACCAGAGGCAGAAAAGGGACTTGTGGCTCCTGTTACAGTCAGCATCACTCAGCAGTGGCCCTTTCTAGCAACAGCAGCAGACAGTTCCCACAGTAGCATGTGGTTCTAATTTTCAGTATTTTTTCAGACTGTTTCAAGACATTCATCATAACTGCTCATATATACCAATACTTGTCAGACAGTATTCTTACTCTGAGGTCTGAGATCTAGGCTCTGAGCTCCTGACAGCAGTTCCTGCTGAGCAGAGTTCTGGACCCCAGCCTTATTCCCTCAGCTTAGGGGGTGGTATATATTTTCTACTGTTACCTCTGTATTCCCTTTTGCTTATTCAAGTATCTGATGTTTTTAGATTGTCTTATGTTAAATTCTTTATTTAAAATAAGTTGTATGGATTCCCTTTAAAGACTTGACAATGGCTGATAGAAGTGCTAAAAAAATCAATGGGCATCATTCAAAGAGGAATAAATATTAGTTTCAGTCAGTAAAATCACGATTAAAAACCTGGAACCAAGGCTCATTCATAACACGATCAAAATTTTCTTGATCAAAGCGTATGAATTTCAGTGCCAACTAAGCCATTATCCAATTGTGATTCAGATACAATGGATGAAATTATTTGGGTCTCTGCATTTTTATGGGAACTATTTAGACAAGATGAATTATTTATCTCTAGCTCCATTTTTTATTATATTTGTTGTGGATTTGTCAAGAATATGTTAAAATGTAAAATTACAAGTCATGTATGCAAAAACTCTATTAAAAAGCTGCTTAATCTCAGAGGTAGCAACATGAAATCTAGTATAAAAACATGTACCTGCTCACACATACACATGCACACACACCAAGACTCAAAAGATTAAACAGGATTCATTAGTTAATAGATCTAGAATCGACAGAGTAAACCATATTCTCACTTATTGTAAGACAAATTTAATGAAGTCATTCATTAAATAAAGGAAGTCTTTTTCTTATTAGAATTTCAAGTGAAAAAAGAAGGTGCATCATAAATATTTTGTCTAGAAAAGTTATAATAAAATATTGACTATTTGAGATTTTATCCTATTATAAAATACTTTGCTCACTGTATTAAAATAGAGATTTATAAAGGAAATTTCTTCCTGGTCTCATTTAATCTGTTCAAGAATATTGTTTTTATGTGACATGATGTGTCCACTTGGTAATTTATTTTTCTGAATTATTTCATTCATTCCCTAAGTGAAGATTCAGGTCAATTGTCCATATGTTCTGTCTTTTGTAAGATATAATTGGAGGTAAAACTAAAACATGTAGAAGTGCAAAAACATCCTCAACAATAAATTATGTAAAATATGCACTGAAATATGACATTGGATTTTCTCCTTTTCTACTTCCAAATCGTCCCTCTTTAATGAGTATTTTTAAATTAATATCCTTAAATAAATAGCTATTTAGCACTTCTATTTTTGCCCTTATTTCAACTGTTCCTGAGTCAGTTTTCTGTAAGAACAATAAGAACCTAAATCACATTCAAGTCTCCTCCAACATAAAAGTCTTTGACCTATAGCTCTCCACTCTTGAATAGGCTAGTTTTTCTCTAAACATGAGACAGTTACTCATTTCTCTACTTCCTGTCATGCTATAATTATTTTAAATATCTTAATCTGACTCTGGTCCCTGCTGTTCTATTTGAATTAATCTCAGTAAGATCTGCAATAACCCTTGAATCATTTAAATCTACAGTCACTCTTTTTGTTAAAATTTTATTTAGACTATGTTCAAGAAACTGGAACTTGAATACTTACAATATACAATTTCCCCCAACTATATATGTGGCATAAGGAAATTCTAGACAAAGATAAAAAAGTGAAAGTTCTAAAGTAGGAATGATCACAGCATCCTTTAAGTACAGAAAAGAAGCCTCTGGTGCCAGGAATGAGACAAGAAAATTGTACAAGAGATGGTTAGAGAGAAGGCAAGAGGCCAAGAGGTGATGTGACAGAATTTGGGCTTTAGTCCCAATGCAGTGGGAAGTTTTGGAAGGTTTGAAATGGAAGTGTTTTGGGCTAGAGCTTATAGAAAGAGGTACAACAAAATTGCAAATTTCATAGCATCATGTTAGTCCCCCAAGAACCCCCTGCACACACACACACAAAAACTAAATACTTATATGGCACATATTTTATTTCAATGTAATTTTAAATCAGTATTTATTAAAGATTTTTTATTGATAGATCAATGATAATGGATATAACTGACAGTAAATCTCTTACATATGGTAGATTTTCACAGTTTTAAAAATAAGCATATTGAACAAGACTGATATCTAAAAGTCATGGATCTAAGTAAGATCTGTTCAATTTACAAGTATAACTTGTATGTGCTTTATTTAATATATATTATGAAAAATAAATGTACATTGATTTCAGACTAAGTTATTTTTCACAATATATTTATGTTTTTTGGTAGGTAGTAGAAAAAGCGATGAATTGAAACTCAAAGGTGTTAGGTTATAGTTCTTGACTATCTTACTGTACTTATTTATTGGAATACATCTAACCTTTGGTGAGCCAGTGTCTTCACTGACAAAATGGAGCATATATACATTATAGAAAATCACCTTTTTATTTTTCTCTTACTATAGCAATGTTCTATACTATGTTCTGGAGATTTTTATAATTTTTATCCTCATACATTATTTTTTGGGAAGCATAACCTCTATTTTAAAATATTGGCTTTGGGGAAATGCAATCCATTTCACGATGGTCAATTTATATGAAATTTCTAGCAATGCACTATAATGAAAAGACAGAAAAAACCAAACTGCTAAACTATTCACACCTTATAATAATCTTGATAGATTTATACAAATACATTCATTTATGCTTTCCAGATTCTTTTTTTAACATTAACTATTAATTTTACTTCCCCACAATTTATTTGAAGAAAAGTATTCAGGTGCTTTAGATTATTTGTTCTAATAGAAATCATTGTTACTATGAATAAAGATGTGTGCTCACTTTGGTGAATTTTTAAGTGTGATTGATCTTTGGAAATAAAAAGTAACTTTCTTGGTAAAAATCCATGTAACAGAAATATGTATTGTAAGAAATATGAGATCTTTTCTTCAAACCCAAAACAAAGACATCTCCATTTTGTATTAACTTCAGTTTCATGAAACCCTGTTTGTTCCCATTTTGTATTAACTTCTGTCTCTCTGAATTTTGGAAAGTTTCAGCCCAGAGTTAGATTAGAAAATCTCAGCCCAGATTAGCTTAGAAAGTTCATTGTGGTTGCTCTCTAGTGGAGCGGAGACCCCGGGAAGATGCAACCACACAGAAATCAGGACACGGGGGGATGCAAAGAAGGAGACCAGCTCCAAGCAAATGCATATTTATTTAGAGCAACAGACTCCTTTTATAGACAGAATCCTGGGAACCTCGTATAGGAAGGCACTAGTCTAATCAAACCACCATGTATCTTCTTAAAACAAAGCTTCTAAGAATTAAGACACTAAGCAGTCTGTGCTTATCACTTCCTCAGGGAGCAAGAGCAAGAATGTCATGAGACTCGGATCCTCCGAGGCCGTAGCCCCCCTCTATGTTCCGTTTCCCATCAGAACAGGCTGTGTTCTTGCAGGAAGTGTGCTTCCCGCTAGGCTTGGTATGCCAAACCTAGAGACACGCCACGTTCTCAGAGGACAGATAACATAGATCAGGCAGCTCCAATCACCTCAGATCACCCACAGTTAATAATGTGTTGGTTTAAACTAGCTAATCAGAAAGCATTGTGAGCCCAAGCACTCACCAATCAGGGAGTGAGACAGGATGGCGTCAGGGTCAGAGATAAAGCCCGGGCAGAATTTCTGATCCAGGGTGCTTGCTTACCATACTTTTTGTCAGTTTCACACTCTTTTTGCAAAAAGTACAGTTTTGCCTTGCTGAGTGTTTCTATTGCCAATTCACATTTCTCACAGTATCTTTTTAGAACTTTTTTTTTCTTGATAATGCAATAGGATTGGGCTAGGTGGCATTACTGACCCTTCATTTTCTTATATTTGTAAGGAAACTCTGGACATTCAATAAACATTTGTTGACAGATGACTTGAAAATTCTCATTCCATCTCAGGGGAGCCAAACAATTTGCTATGTATCTCTTTATTCATAGAACTATACAGTGTCTTTTCCTTCATGTACTACTTACAAATTTATTTTGAAGATAAATATATTAGGACATACACATTTACTTGTAATTCTTATATTTATATGTATGTGGATAAATTGGAATATTTGTGTTTGTGATTATATAATATTGGAGGTGAGATGAGAAGAAAGAGATTGTCATGATCTGTTTTTAGTGATGTCATATTTGTATTTGCTTTTATAAAATAACTTTGCCTATATAATATTTATCAGTATTGAGTTTCTGAGAATAATATATTCATTTATATTCCATACAAATTATTCACTTTCTGAATTATGAGGTCCTTTATTAGAAAGCATTTGGAGTTGTCACTGGAGAAGAGAGGGTTTCCTGAAAGGTCCAGAGGAGTTCCCAATGTGGGAGGCAGGAGAATTAAACTCAGGATTGGTGGGCCTCCTTGCCTAACATGAAAGAGAATTTCAGCACCAGCATGTCAGGGACAGAGACAGCAGAGATTTATTTAGGGAAGCAAGAAATATACACACAAGGGAGAATGTGGGCCATCTCCAGAGTGAGAGGCACCTTTACAGTTCCACAGCTCTCCTTTCATAAGAAACTTTTGTGAACTTGTGTGTAGGGGGAGTTATGTGAGGATGACATCAGTCTGGTGATCACAAGAGGTTTTGATATGTCTGGGTCATCTTCCTGGTCCTGATGGGGCCTTCATTCCCTAACTAATACCTAAGTATTTATTTACTTAAATTATTCATAGATGGGATGGTTAACAGTGCCCAAGGAAATTACCTTAAGTGAATGGGTTGACTGTTTTGGTAATCCAATCCTTTTGTGTGGGCCCTGTTGTTGGAACAACAGATATCTCTCCTGCTTAACTATTCCTAGGTTAGGTAATTAACAATTCTCAAGGTATTTTACAAGAGAGTGAATTTCCTGTGTGGTATTCAGTCACCTTTCTGGATCTTTGGTGTGCCCTTTGTTGCCTGATCAATAAATACTCCTTTGAGGAAAGCTAATAGTGCTCAGGAAAATTACCATAAGTGAGGAAAGATTTGCCAATTCCCCAGGCCTGTCTTCTGGGGTGAATACTGGCCTGGCTTGGGGAATTTCAGCACAGGCTTCTACATTAAAGTTACATTTTTCTAGTTGTTCCTTTATGTCTCCTTTCTACCTATTTCTTTTATTTCTTGTATCTTATCTCAGGGTAAACTGCCTACAATTAATTTGTATACCCTGACATAACTTTTCTTTTTTTTCAGTACTGGGGATTGAACCCAGGGGCATTCTACCTTTGAGCTACACACCCAGCCTTATTTTTTATTCTTTTATTTTGGAACAGGGTTTCACTAAGTTGTGGAGATCCTCACTAAGTAGTTAAGACTGGCCGCGAACCCAAATCCTCTGGTCTCAGCCTCCCAAGTACTGGGATTACAAGTGTGCGCCACCATGCCTGGCTCTGACATAACTTTTCTTAATGTCAAAACCAATACCAGGACAACATCCCTGACAAAAAATAATATTTATGTAAATATATAATATTTTATGTAATTATGTTATTATTGCATGGCTTTTACATTTAGACCTTTAGTCACTTTTGCAAAACATCTTTGCATTATTTTTCAAGTGTTGTATTTGTGTGTCTGTTGGGGGTGATGGGTCCATTCCTCAGGATCAGTGGGGTCTTTGGCTAACATGACAGAAAAGAATTTCAGCACACACCAGTCAGAGATATAGAGAAAAGGTTTATTTAGGAAGGTAGGAAATACACATTCAAGGGAGAATGTGGGCCATCTCAAGAAGTAGAGAGACCCCTTGGGGAGTGCTGGGCTCTTTTCTTCTAGGGAACTTTCATGAGGTGTGGGCTAGAGGAGGTATGTGAGGATGATCTCACTTCCGTGGTCCCAAGGCAGTTTCTGGTGGTCTGGTGGTCTGAGCAGCTTTAGGGAGGATGAGCTGAATCCAGTAGTCCTGATATCCACACATACATGCCATAGGTATGTATATGGAGCATTTTGTGTGTGCGTAAAAATTTATAATTCATTTCTAAAGCTATAAAATATTATGATAAAAACAATATTCTGAGACCCCGGTGTCCCCGCGCATCACCTTGGCAGCCTCTGCGCCTGCCCCGGGCCTCAGATTCCCCCCGCTGTGTCACATCGGCATACTCTGCGCCTGACCCAGGCCTCGGCGTCACCCCGGCAGCCTCTGCGCCACCTCGGCAGCCTCTGCGCCACCTCAACGGCCTCTGCGAGAAGGATATCAAAGGAATTCAAATAGGAAAAGAAGAACTAAAATTATCTTTATTTGCAGATGATATGATCCTGTATCTAGAAGACCCAAAGAACTCAACCAAAAGTCTTCTAGAGCTAATTAACAAATTCAGCAAAGTAGCAGGATACAAGATCAACCTAAAAAAGTCAGTAGCTTTCATATATGCCAACAATGAATCCACTGAGAAAGAAATCCAGAAAACAATCCCATTCACAATAACTTCAAAACCAATCAAAAACCTAGGAATAAACTTAACCAAAGAGGTAAAAGACCTCTACAATGAAAACTATAGAACACTGAAGAAAGAAATTGAAGAAGATCTTAGAAGATGGAAAGATCTTCCCTGCTCTTGGATAAGCAGAATAAATATTATCAAAATGGCCATTCTGCCAAAAATGATCTACAGAGTCAATGCAATCCCTATCAAAATACCAACATCATTTTTCACAGAGCTAGAAAAATCAGTCATCAATTTCATATGGAGAAACAAAAGACCCAGGATAGCCAAAGCAATTCTCAGCAATAAGAACCATGCAGGAGGCATAACAATTCCTAACTTCAAATTATACTAAAGAGCTATAGTAATAAAATCAGCATGGTATTGGCACAAAAACAGACACATAGACCCATGGAATAGAATAGAAGATACAGAAACAAGTCCACAAACTTATAGCCAATTGATTTTTGACAAAGGTGCCAAACACATAGGACAGTCTTTTCAACAAATGGTGTTGGGAAAACTGGTTATCTACCTGTAGAAAAATGGAGCTGAATCCTTACCTCTCACCCTACACAAGAGTCAACTCGAGATGGATCAAAGACCTGAAAGTTAGACCAGAGACTGTGAAATTATTAGAAGAAGCCATAGGTCCAACACTCCATCATATAGGCACAGGTAGAAACTTCCTCAACAAGACCTCCAAAGCAGAGGAAATTAAAACAAGAATTAATAAGTGGGATAGTATTAAACTACAAAGCTTCTGCTCATCAAAGGAAACCATCAAGAGCTTAAAGAGAAAGCCTACAGAATGGGAAAAGATCTTTGCAAGCTATCCCTCTGACAGAGGTCTAATATCTAGGATATACAAAGAGCTTAAAAGACTTTACACTAAAAAAATAAACAATCCGATCAAGAAGTGGGCAGCTGAAATGAATAGACACTTCACGAAATAAGAGATACAAATGGCCAATAGATACATGAAAAAATGTTCAATATCATTAGCAATCAGGGAGATGCAAATCAAAACTATTCTAAGATTTCATCTGACCCCAATTAGAATGGCAAGCATTAAGAAGTCAAACAACAACAAATGTTGGCGAGGATGTGGGGAAATTGGGACTCTTCTACACTGTTGGTGGGATTGCAAACTAGTTCAACCACTATGGAGATCAGTGTGGAGATTCCTCAGAAAACTGGGAATTGATCCACCATATGATCTGGCTATACCACTATTGAGTATCATACCAAAGAGATTGAATCTAGAAAACAACAGTAATATATGCATACCCATGTTCATAGCAGCACAATTCACAGTGGCCAAATTATGGAACCAACCTAGATGTCCATCAACAGATGAATGGATTACAAAATTATGGGAAATTCACACAATGGAATTCTACTCAGCAATAAAGAAGAACAAAATAACAGCATTCGCAAGAAAATGGAAAGATCTGGAGAATATTATGTTAAGTGAGATTAGCCAATCACAAAAAAAGAAGGGACATATGTTTTCATTAATACGCGCAACTTAGGGAGTAGTGGGGACACAAAAGGGACTCCAATGACAACGGAGAACCCTCAGTGGTGCAAGGGAAGGGGTACAAGGGAAGTGGAAGGGTAAGAAAGAAGTGAATCTATGGAATTACTGTCATAAACAATGTGTATATATGAGATTATA
>PVJS01023594.1:7531-29554 GCA_004027185.1 Glis glis
AGAGAGAGAGACAGAGAGAGAGAGAGAGAGAGAGAGACAGAGAGAGAGAGAGAGAGAGAGCGCTGAGGCTGGCCTCGAACCCGGACCCTCCGGCCTCCACCTCCCAAAGTACTGGGATTACAAGCGTGCGCCACCACGCCCGGCCCTTTGTGCAAAATATGAAGACATGGATATTGGGGTGTATGGGGGCAAAGCAAACACAGCCCGACAGCAGGGAACAGGTTTTATTTAGGAATAAAACCTGGAAAGAGGCATCTGACCAGGGAGAGAGCCCACGAGAGTTAGAAGTCGCCTCCTTACAGGCTAGGGGCTTTTTATGGGGCAAGGAAGGAGGTGTACAGGAGTAGTCGTGTAGGCCGCTGGTTGCTGTGCTAGTGGCCCGTCATCTCGGGCAGGGCGAGAGTCAGGGAGCGTTTCTCTTTCTTTGTTCCTTTGTTCTTGGTCCTCCTCTGGCATGACCTCATGGTCAGACCTCACAGTGCCCACAATGGAGGCAACTCAGAGACATGCCCAGGTCCCAGCTCTCTGGGTGCCCCCCTTATCCCAATTTCTCAAATCTTGATACCTCCCTGAGCTTTACCAGGGGAAGGAGGAAAGAGGCCCCCTCTGCTTTCAGTCTCCCTCCCCCGCCACAGTCCCACCAACCACAGGAGTTAGCTCAGTGGAGGGCATAAGACACCTTTTTCAGGAAGCCATAAAAACTCTGGGTCTGAGTTCCCCGCCATCTCCCCTTCCTCAGACGAGAGGCTCTTGTCTGGGAGCCAGGAAGTTTTGCTATTGTTCATAATCTGGTCTCTCTCTCAAGCTGATATTCTCATTCTCTCTCTCTCTCTCTCTCTCTCTCTCACACACACACACACACACACACACACACACACACACACCATACTGGTTTGTGTTTTTGAGACAATGAGCATAGAACACCCTAGCTGCTGTACAATGGGGAAAGGGATAAAAGACAATATAATTGGGTGCAGTGGTGCGCACCTGTAGTCCCAGCTACTCTGGAGACTGAGGCAGAAAAATTGAGGGCAGCTTGGGCAACATAGTGAGACCCCATCTGAAACAAAACAAAACAAAAACAATAGAATCTCCTGCTTCAAAGATGTCCAGACTTGCCCCAGGGCTCCTCCTTTGGATAGTCATCCCCATCTCCCCCACACCCCCAGGGGTGTGAACCTACTTTAGGGCCTTCCTTCAGAGGAAGCACACTAAGAACTATCCTTTTCAGGTACAGCCAAGCCCGTAGTCACTAATAGTGTGTCTGCCTTGCCCCCTCCCATCCTGTCTTTTCTATTTGTCCTTCACTGTATCTGAGTGAATCTGTCATTGGTATGGCTCTGTTCCTAACTCTGATAATTCCTTCCTTTCAAGTGACTCCCTATTTCTCTCAGAAAGAGTGGGATCTGCTGGAATGTGGGCTTCTGAGCATCCTGTGTCTTCCTTTCTTACATAGGACACTCACTTTACCAGCTCCGTTTATTCCTAACCCAATTACAAATTCCTTCTGGGCAAATGTCTTGTAGTGGTCAGACCCTCAGACTGTCTGAGCCTTCTGGAACTAATAATGGAAAAACGTAGGTCAAATCATTATTAATAGGTTTCTTCACGCTGCTTTCAGTGTGAACTCCCGGGGAGTTGGGAGAGGGCAGAAAGCAAGACCTTCAACCACAGGGCAAAGTGGCCTGAAATTGCACACTTTTGATGGGATGCAGGCTTTGGGGAACCAGTGGGATTTGAAGGGGGCCTTCAGTCTCTCGTCCCTCTTGGTCCCACTTCAGGGCATCCTCCTGAACTGGACTAAGGGTTTCAATGCATCAGACTGCGAGGGCCAAGACATTGTGTGTCTGTTGCGGGAAGCCATCAGGCGCAGACAGGTAGGAGCCTGCCTCCAGGAGTGCTTTTGGGATGCAGCAGGCCTTGAGGGGGGCAAAGGGTCTTCTGCTTCCTGAGAGAGGGGTGCTCTGCAGTAGAAACCTCTGGGTCCAGTGCTGGTTGCCGTGACGACTGCGTTGCCCAGCAACTAGCAGCATCCTTTTGTGTGCAGGCAATGGAGCTGAATGTCGTTGCCATTGTCAATGACACGGTGGGGACCATGATGTCCTGTGGCTATGAGGATCCCTGTTGTGAGATTGGCCTCATTGTCGGTAAGGAGGGCCCTGCCCTTTTGTGCCCCTACTACCTGATAATTCACTGCCTCCTCTTGATTCCTCAGGTTGGATGTTCCCTTGGCCTTGGGGATATGGGATTGCTCCTGTCTGACCCAACGGGGCCCTGGAACACTATTGGTCTGGGAGTCTGAAGCTAGAGTGTTTAGTCCAGCTCAGCTATTGAATCAGTCTTTCTGAGCCTCAGTTTGCCCATCTGATAAATGAATCTCTGTTTTGGAGTCAGACAGATTTAGGTGGAAATATTAGCTCTGCTACTTCTACCTGTATGACCTTGGACAAGTCACTAGAGCCTCAGTTTCCTCATCTTAAGATGAAGATGATAACAATGCCTATCTCCAGGGCTCATGAAGAGGAAATGAAAGGGGGCAAAGTGTGGCACAATGTCTGGCCCATGGTATACACTCAGTGTTTGAAATTGGCGCGCGCATGTGTGTATGTGTGGGGGTGGACCGCTGAGCTATGAGGGATCTTCAGACAGTCCAAGATTCTAAGTCTTTATTAAGCACCTAGCTGTGCCCAGCTGAAAGCTGGGCAGAGGGACAGGAAGACACGTAAAAGGAGTGGAAATCTCCTGCCTTCTCAGAACTGACTGTCCAGCAGGGTTGAGCCCAGAGCAGCCTGTGTTGGTCAGAGAGAGCTGAGTCTGACTTCACATGGGGGTAGGAACAATGCTAAGATCAGAAAGGAATGGGTCCTGGGACAAATGAAATGAAATGAAAACATTGAAGAAAAGGATTTGGCTAGGTGGGGAAGGAGGGCTCCCAAGTTCCTTGGGCATCCCTCTGTTAGAGTGCAAGGCACATGGTGGCCTCCTGTGGACGGGAACTTCACGAACACAGTGCCTGGCACTGGTAGGTATTTGGGAGAGGCATACCCACCCTGCTGTGTGAATAAACCATCCAGGTGGGGTTAACAAGCAGCCCACCTGCTCAGAGCTGGAAATACGGAGGGAGAGGGAGGAAATGTCTTTACCCAGGCTGTGTCCCCGCCTGGAATGCCTTTTCCTCTCTGTGCCTTCTGGCTTCAAAGTCCGACTCTGACATCATTTTCTCTCTGTAGTTTTCTTGACCTTGAGGGCGTCAAGACCCCCCTGTGTCCCAGGGCTCCTATGACGCTTGCCTTTGCGCTTTTATTAGGGCCCACAGATGTACTAGCAGAGTTGGCCATTCATTACCCAACTTCTTTTTTTTTTTTTTTTTTTGTGGTACCGGGGATTGAACCCAGGGGTGTTCTACCTCTGTGCTACACCCCTGGCCCTATTTTTTTTATGCTTTATTTTGAAACCGGGTCTCACGAAGTTGCGGAAGGCCTCACTAGGTAGAGAGAGAGAGAGAGAGAGAGAGAGAGCGAACGAGCTGAGGCTGGCCGTGAACCCGGATCCTCCGGTCTCCACCTCCCAAAGTACTGGGATTACAAGCGTGTGCCACCACGCCCGGCTCATTACCCAACTTCTGACCAGATTGTGGGGGCCCTCATGTTAGATTTCGATGTCCCCAGCCTGGCTCACAATTAGTTTGACTAAAGGTCTAGAAGGTCAGGCCAGGAAGCTTCGGCCTCTCACCAGCAGATAGTGGGGGCCAGCACGCATCTCCCAGGGGAGTGATATGACTGATGGGCATTGTAGGAGCGGTTTTGAATAGCATGGCAGAGGCGCTGATAGTGGTACTGGTATGGGACATAGTTGAGGCCCCAGGGGCTGGTGTTGACAGGGCCCGAGCTATGGACAATAGGAAGCAAGCAGGACCAGGACAGGCTTTGAACATGGGAAGTCGGAGAAGTAGGGAGTGAGCCTGAATTTTGTCACTTGGTGTGGGAAGGGCTCAGAGGGGCCTTGTCTGCATTAATGTTTTCTGCCCCATCTTGCCTCTCTGCAGGAACAGGCACCAATGCCTGCTACATGGAGGAGCTCCGGAATGTGGCGGGTGTGGCCGGGGAGTCAGGACAAATGTGCATTAACATGGAGTGGGGCAGTTTTGGGGACGATGGCTCGCTGGACATGTTCAGTACCTGCTTTGATGCAAGTGTGGACCAGGCGTCCATCAATCCTGGCAAGCAGAGGTGTGGGCTGGGCCTGGGCAGTGATGGCTGGCAGCGGCCGATGCTGGTGATGATAGCCGGTGGGCTCTCCTGCTCTGGGCAGACACATACATGTTCATGCAGGTTTGAGAAGATGATCAGCGGCATGTACCTGGGGGAGATTGTCCGCCACATCCTCTTGCACTTGACTGGCCTTGGAGTTCTCTTCAGGGGCCAGCAGACCCAGTGTCTTCAGACCAGGGACATCTTCAAGACCAAGTTTCTCTCTGAGATTGAAAGGTGTCTGAGGGCTGTGCTGCCTCCCCGCTCTTGAAGGAGTCTGTCTGTTCACTGTGGGGGAGGGCTGGCTGCTGGTGTTGGGTCTACTCTGGAGGACACGGTGGGAAAAATCTCTAGAGAGGGGAAGCTAATGCAGGACGCCACCTCTGTGTGTTCTTTTCCTTCCTGGCCCCCAGTGACAGCCTGGCCCTGCGACAGGTGCGAGCCATCCTGGAGGATCTGGGGCTGCCCCTGACCTCGGACGATGCCCTGATGGTCCTAGAGGTGTGCCAGGCTGTGTCCCGGCGAGCTGCCCAACTCTGCGGGGCAGGTGTGGCTGCTGTGGTGGAGAAGATCCGGGAGAACCGGGGCCTGGAGGAGCTGACGGTGTCTGTGGGGGTGGATGGGACCCTCTACAAGCTGCACCCTCAGTGAGTGGGGGTGCCTCGGCCAGGTAGGGAGGCTTGGCCAGGTGGCGCCTGGCTGGCCTGGGCTCATCTCGGACCCTCCCCCTCACAGCTTCTCCAGCCTGGTGGCGGCTACCGTGCGAGAACTGGCCCCTTGCTGTACGGTTACCTTCTTGCAGTCGGAGGATGGGTCTGGTAAAGGTGCTGCTTTGGTCACCGCTGTTGCCTGTCGCCTTGCCCAGATGGCCCATGTCTGAGGAAATCTCCAGGAACCAGGGGATCTCAGCCCCAGCTTTGCGGGACCAGGGCCTGGGCCCAGCCTTTAGTCAGACCCAGCCACCTGGGACTCTCAGATCAGCCTGTGTAAGACCCCTCTGTGGCCATCTGCCCTCCCTCTTGGCTTTCCTCCAGAGAGGCAGCACACTGGTTAGCAATATATATATATAATTTATTTACATTCACGTCCGCTAAAATCCCTACGCGCCCCGGCGGCCGGGCAAGGCTGTGTACATAAGGCCAAGTGTAAGTGCACGAATGCACTTAAGACAGAGTCAGGACACAAGCTTCCTACGACAGGCCCCACAGGGGGCACTGGCCAGCCCTAGGAATGGGCACGCCACGGCACACACACTCGCCATAGTACAGCCCGGGACTCCCATTGCATATTCACACGCCCCGCCGGGCAGGGCACCTCGAGGCCGGGGTCGGGAAGGATCGGGAGGTGCCGTCGGGTGTCCCTGGTGGGTGGGAGAAGGGCAGCACGTGAGAGGCAGATGTGTACCGACACCGGGCGTGAGAGACGTGAGCGGCCTCCGGGTGTACAGCATGAGATGTGCGTGGTGGTGGAGCGGGGTCTATAAGACCCGGGAGCAGGGTGCACGTGAGATGAGCACACGAGGCATGCGTGGGCACACGCCTGTGTGGTGGTCGTGTGCCTGAATCCAGGGGCTGACCCCTGTCCAACCGGGGTCCTCAGTCCCACGGGCTTGCAGCCAGCCCCTCGGATGTGCCCCTACCCAGCAGGCACAGGAACGCTTGCATAAGGCCCAGCTCAGGCAGGAGCTCCAGGGGCCACTTGGGGAGCCCAGCGTGTGCGTGCATGCCCGTGTGTATGCGGGGCCCCGGCGAGGGGCAGGAGGAGAGGTAGCATCACACGCATGTATACACACACAGATGGGCTGGGCCTGGTCCAGGCTATGGGCACTGTCCACCCTGGGCTCTGGGGCCAGGTAGAGTGTGAGCAGGTGGTTGTGCCAGCCTAGCCAGGCAGGCCATGAGGGATGGGAGTTTGGGCAGGGTCTGAAGGACCAGCATTAAGGGACAACTTCGGCCGGGAGGGGGCCTGTCCAAGCAGCTATCCCTGGTGTGGGGGTAGGGCCCCTATCCGGCTTCTACCTGTCCCTGGCAGGTGCCAAAGCTGGTGAGAGTGTAGGCATTGCGGCCTGGCCGGCCTCAGCACTCGGCCTCCGACACTGTGAAGAGGCCAGAGTCCGGCTGGCCCAGTCCAGCCACTGCCGCCGCCAGCTGGCTGAGGTTGCCGTTGGGGAAGTGCCGCGCCTCCCACAGGTTGAGGATCATGGCTGTGGGGCTGGGCTTAGAGGCAAAGAAGCTGAGATGGCTGTGGAGAGGAGAGGAGCCCATCAGTGGCCTGGCCTTGCCCCAGGCTGCCACCTCCTGCCCCCCGCTCACCCGAGGACGACAGGGCCTCCACTCAGCCAAGTGCACTGACTGCCCCAGCCACCGGTGGATGTGCCCTGGTCCTGTGAGGCCTCCTGCCCTACCTGCCCAGGATGGACTGCAGGTGGCCTTCACGGCCCCTCCATGCCCACCTCCTACCCACCTGTCCAGGTGGAGTTTCTGGGCGAGGGTCCGCCAGTCAGCACCCCGGCTGCAGGGTGGGTCGAGGCTGGTAATGATCTTCTGCCGAATGAGGAAGGGGATCTTGAAGGCACTGGGGCCCACCAGGGCTGGGACCCCCCCTTCACTCTCCAGAGCCAGCAGCTCAGTAAACCTTGTGTCCTGGGGGTGGGAGGTGGGAGGCGATGCTTATTAGAATTTTGCCCACTACCACCTCCCGCTGGGGGAGCTCCCAGACCACCCCAGAACATGGGGCCACACGGGCGCTGGGGCATCTTAGATGCCCCCTCCTTTGCATGCCAGGGCCCCATTCTTTGGAGGGGCCCAAGGCTCCAAGGTACTGCTCAAAGTCCCAGCCAGTGAATACAGCAGGCCTCTGGCCTGGTTCCCCTCCTCCACGCCGCACGCCAGGCCCTCTATCAGCCCGTGCTGGCCACCCAGCACTGACTTCTGTGTCCTCCCCACTCAGTTCCTGCAGAAATGCCCTTCCCTGCACTACTGCCTGCCAAACTCCTGCTCATCCTTTCGGGCCCATACACAGTCTCCCCTCAGGAAGCCCTCCAGAGAGGCCTCTGGCAGCCCTGTCTCCTCCTCCTCCTGCTCCCACACCCTGTTTGACTCCCCTCTCCAAGTCCCATTTGCACCTCTTCCTCCCATCCCAGGGCACTTGAGGGGGTTTCCAAGTGGGTTCTAGAAGGAGGCAGGCTTGGGGAGGGATGAGAGGGGCGGTGCAGTGTGGGCGGGGTAGGCCTGGTGCGTGTGGGGCCATCATCGCCCTCTGCCCACCTTGGTGATGTTGAAGTTGACGTTGAAGCTCTGCCCGTCGCCTTCTACCTGCCACACCCACACCTTGCAGGCCAGGTCACTGGTGCTGGGGCTGACGCGCTCTAAGGTGAAGGTGCAGTGCAGGTGCTGCTGTGTGCCGTTCCAGATGTGGTAAAAGGGGATCTCCTGGCAGGAGGGGGCAGACAGAGAGGAGGCATCAGGTGTGCCCAGCTCCAGCACCCCCTGAGTGCTGGCCGTGGGCCTGGCCCTCACCTGGTAGCTGACAAGGAGCTTGCTCTTCCACAGGGAGCTGGGCACGTCATGGATGGACAGGCGCAGGTTGTGGTAACTGTCCTTGAAGTGCAGGACGCGAGGCTCCTGGATCAGCTGTCCACCCAGCTGCTTCTCCAGCTGTACTACTTCCTGCAGTGCCCCAAGTGGTCAGCAGGGCCTGGGGGTCAGGAGGGCCCTCCCCACCGCCTCCAAGGCCAGGGGCATCCATGCCCTAGGGCCAGAGCTGTGGGGGTTACCTTGAGCGCATCGTGGGTGTCGTGCAGGCAGTAGACGCGGATGTTGTACTCCAGGGAGGTGCAGGCGATGGGGGCGAACAGAAGCAGCTTGAGGCGTTTGGCAGCAGCCACACTGAGGGCCTCCCCCACCAAGGCGAAGCGGCCCAGCTGCTCGGTGAAGACATAGCAGGCGCTGGCCTCCAGCTGGCAGTAGTAGAGGTGGGAGGGCGCCTCCTCGCCCAGATGCAGCACATCCTGTGGGCGGCCCAATGGGTCAGTTCCACCCAAGGAGCGGGTGCAGCTCGGGGCCACATGGCTGCTGAGGACCATGGCTGAGCGAGCGGGAGGCCGAGCTCCGCTCTGCCGGTGCTCCAGTAGGCAGGCCTGGGGGCTGTCCGCTACTCACCTCCCAGCTGCCCTCGCACGACTGCTTTTTGAGGCGCAGGCTCCAGCTGTCGGGGCTGGGCTCCCCACAGTGGTCCATGGCAAGGATGACCGGCCTGGTGAGCAGGACTCCAGGTGGCCCGCAGCTAACGATGGGACTCAGCAGGGTCTGACAGCCGGCTAGGGGCAACCTCAAGTGGGGAAATATGGGTGGGGTGGGAAAGGTGTCAGTGGCCCATCCTGAGTACCAGGGGGCTGGGCCTGGGTAGAAGCACCCCAGGGCTGGGGCCCACAGAGCGGGTGGGCTGAGGCACAGCTCTTCTCCTGCCCTCCCTCAGGCCAGGCAAGGCTAGGCCCAGCAGTGATGGGGCAGCGGGCATTCCGGTGACAGAAGGCAGCAGGCAGGACCCTCCCCACCCAGCAGCGGGCCCGAGCCCACACCTCACGTCCTCTGGCTTGTGCAGCGTGAGGTAGATCTCGTAGATCTTTCCTCGAGGGATGGCGTCTGGGGGGATGAGGAGGCTGATTCCTGTAACAGAGCCGGAGGATGGCCAGGCTTACCCACTGCAGGATGCTCCACACCCCACTAGCCAGCCTCCTACTGAGTCTGGCCACACCAGCCTGGCCTGGGGGCAGAGGTGCTGCAAGGACTGCCATGTTGTCTGACTACCGGCGCAGCGGGACAGATGAGTCCGGGAGATTCTAAGAACAGCGGAGGGTGCCCAGGTGGGAAAAGCAAGCCTGGTTAACCCAGGGCACAAAAAGCTCTGGGACAGAACGTACCAGGGATGCTGTCTCTGTCTCCCCTGCCACCTGAAAGGCACTGGTTGGGACCAGGGCATGCTCTGCTTAAAACCTTCCCTGCCCCTGCGGTAAAGTCCAGATCCCTGGCTGCCAGGAGGCCGTCTTAAGGCCCTTCTCCTCTGGTCCCACTGTCCTTCCCAGCAGCATCTTCAGCCCAGCCCACGCTGCATGCTTGGTTGCTCATGCTCTGCCCTGCTCAAGCTCCTCCCCTCTGCAGCCCTGGTCCCCTCTGAGGACTGGCCACTCCCTGCCCATCTCTGTCTTTGCAGGTGGGCCAGTGCCATGAGCTCTGGAGGCCTCCCAGGTCCCAGAGACCCCCACCCCGCCTGGCTGATATGCCTCTGCCTCTGCCCCAGCATCCGGCAGGAGCATCTGTAAGAGAGGAACGGTCTGGGGAGAGGCAGTGGGAGGGAGTCACACTCAAGGGGTGGCCCTGCCTCAGCACGGGGAGTCCCTACACCAGGACGGGCCTCCCGTTTCAGGACAGAGGGGGAAAGGAAGACATTCTATGACTCTATCCCATCAAGTCCCAAAGCAAATGGATATTCCCCAGAGCAGGCAGCTCTGAGGCGGGCGAGACAGTCACCTGTTGCATAAGGACATTTCTGTCAACCATGAATTGCATATAGGACGGTGGTCACTTAAGATATATTGTCTAGTGCTGGGCGTGGTGGTGCACGGTTGTAATCCCAGTACTTGAGAGGCTGAGACAGGAAGATCGAATGTTCATGGCCAGCCTCAGCTACTTAGTGAGGCCCTCTGCAACTTAGTGAGACCCTGTTTCAAAATAAAAAATAAAAAATAGGACTGGGGGTGGAGCTCAGAGGTAGAATGCCCCGGGTTCAATCTCCAGTACCGCCAAAAGAAAAAAAAAGAGATATGTCTAGTGATATAATAGTCACCTAAATTTTTGTAAGCATACTCTATGATATTCACACAATGAAGAAATCACTGAAGGATGCATTTCTCAGAATGCGTGTCCCTGTCATTATGTGATGCATGACTGTTTCTCAGAAAACTGAAGCCCGGGAGAGGGAAGCCATTGATCACATATTTACAGCTATTGCTTCCCTCGCTATCCTGCACTGCCCCCTAGTACCTTATGTTGCTAGTGTTGGTGACAGTCCTAGATGTCCTGGTGTGAATGCTCTCTGTGGCAGAGGTACAAACCCTGTGTGCTCACTGAACGAATACTAATGCCAGGCACTCAGGAAGGTGGAGGGGGAGGACAAGGGGTGTGCTCTCATGAGCATGGGAGAGAGCAAGTAAATGGCAGTGAAGGATGCAGAGAGAAGCAGCACCACCACCCTGCTGGGAATGGAGGGCTGAGGGCCACTGAGCACCCGCCCTCTGCCTGCCTGTGTTAGGCCATCCCACCTCAACATTCTAACCCCATGAGGAGTTCAGTATCCTCTGTCCAGAGGGGGATGAAGCACAGAGCAGAGAAGTAGCAGTGGGCGAGGCAGAGAGACCCAGACGTGCAAAGGGCAGCACAACGTACTTGGGGTGCTGAAGGTCTCCCGGGGCTGCCGTGTACAGGAGTGTGGGGGGGAGGGAAGAGGCCACAGCAGCTGGCCAGGGGGTAGGGGTCATCTCTGCCTTGTCATGTGGGCTCTGCAGGGAGCAGCAGGGAGCCCTAGAAAGGATTTGAGCAGGGGAGGAACATGATTGACTTTGGGTTCATTGGGGGATGGGGCGGGCAGGGGCCTGGCAGCGAAATAAGAGGTGTGGCAGCCAAACAGGAGGCAGGAGCTGCTGAGAAGGGAGGGCACATAGGACTTGGGGTTGACTGCAGCTGGCATGGAGCCAAGGGGGCAAATGAGGAAGAGCAGGAGGTCAGGCCCCCCACCCCCAGCTGCCAGTTTCTGGCTTGAGCAACTAGATTGTGCTGTCTGTGAACCGGGGAAACCCAGGCAGGGGGCCGCTCCAGGGGAGGGTGGGAGATGGTTGTCTTAGGCACAAGGGATCTGAGGTGCTGGGAGACATCCAGGTGGAGCTGCCTAGGAGGCAGCTGGGTGTGTGGTTCTGGAGCCTTGGGGAGCTGCAGGCTGGGGATGGAGGAGTGGGTGTGCTCAGCACAGACAGGGCAATTAAAGCCACAGAGTGGGGAGAAGGGCACCGGGAGGGAGTTCTGAGGAATACCTGCATTGAGGCACCAGGAGCAGCCAGAGAGGGCAAGGAAGTCCAGGCACATGGGGTCATTTCAGCTGAGGGAAGAGAGAACTTTAGGACGGAGTGGCCAGCCTCACTAGAGGTTGTGGCAATTTCTCCCAAGATGGCCACAAAGGGGCTGTGGATTATCTCACAAGGAGTCAGGAGGCCCCTGTCAGGGGGTTTCTGTGAAGTGGTGGGCGGAAGCCAGGATGCAGTGGGGGATCTGAGAGGCCCTCTGTCTAGACCTGCTCTGTTCTGCATTTGTCTCTGTGGTCTCTCCACTTGTAAGCTCCTTGGGGCAGGCACCTGCACCTCTGGGCCCAGGGCCCAGCACAGAGGTTAGCTGGCTGTGTAAACGAATGGACACTACTCCGAGTAAACAGGCAACAGAAGGGAGGCAGCTGTCCGCTGCCAGCCACAACTAGCTGCTCTCCAAAAGTCTGTTGTCTTTCCTTGCTGGCCTGGCCACTCCAGGGGCCGAAGGGCCCATGAGGAACATCTGGGCTGACCCATCCTCTTCCAGGAGGGAAACGAAGGCCAGCCTTACCTCTCAGAACTCCCTGGGACACTCTGGGGTCCTTCCTACCTGTATTAGGGATCATTAGCCGGCCCCCAAGGAAGTTGAAGGTCCCGTAGGCCATGTTGCTGGTGCCTCGGGGCAGGGAGCGGAAGTAGTTCTGGGTGGAGATGCGGGAGACGAAGTCCTCGGCCTCAGAGGTGGGCGAGCTGTGGTGCAGCGTGTGGCGGCCACCACCCAGTGGGCTGAGCAGGTGGCCATTGGTGAGCTGGAACTTAGGGCTGGGCCCGTCCTGCCGGGGACACAGACTTCCCTGATAGGTGGTGGTGGTGGTGCTGAGGTCTGGCTGGATGGTGAGCAGATGGGGATTGTCTGCAGGATAAAGAGCGATTCAGGGAGCAGTGCCCAGGGCTTCCCCACCTTGGTGGCACTTGGCATGGGGGCGCAGAGAGGAGTGTCGTGGGCAGGGGCCACCTCACCTGCTTTGCTGGGCTTGATGCTGACGGGCTGGAAACCTGAGGTGAGGATGGATGAGTCGGCCACATCTGAGTCCAGCCCCTCTTTCTTACGGCAATACACAAGGATGAGGACCAGCAGCAGCAAGACAAGGCACACAGCTACGGCAATGAGGCCCACGTAGAGGGCCACATCCTCAGGGCCGGAAGCAGCTGCAGGAGAGAACGTGGTCTTGGGAGAGGCAAGGGTGTGGGGGCTGGGAAGGAGAGGTCAGGGGTCTACACCCAGGAGGATGAGGTCTCCACTCTTGGGCATTAGCCCTTGCTTGGAAGTGGACACTTGTGGCAGGAGCATGGTGTCAGCACATGGGCATTCTAGCCCTGCACCGACCACTACCTTGCTTGTGACTCTGAGCAACTCACACCCCTCACAGGCATGAGATTCAGTCTGAAGTTGCCACCAGGAAAATGGAGGCGGGGAAGAACTACTTCCCTAGGACAGTGGCCTGATGCATGGCTGCTAGGTTGAACCCGCTACCTGCTCTTCTGGGGACCAGGGTAGCCGGGGCTGAGGGTGATTCCCAAAGCAATATGGTTTGAGTATGTCCGCCAACCATTCATATGTTGGAAGGGTGGTCCCCAATGTGGTAATGTGGAGAGGTGGTGGGACCTTTAAGAGGTGTGGCCTAGTGGGAGGTCTTTAGGTCACTAGGGCCCTGCCCTCACAAGGGATTAAGTAGTTCTGTGGGACCCTGGTAGGTTTTTGCAAAAGAGTTGTTATAAAAGAGCAAGACTAGCTCCTCCCAGGTCTCTCTCTAGCTTCCTGTCTTGCTATGTTATCTTTCTCTCTTGAGTGCACTCCTGCCATGATGCCATCTGCCACAAGTGATGTAGCTAAGAGGGCCCTTGCCAGAGCCAACACCATGCTATTTGGACTTTCAGCTTTCAAAACTGTGAGCAACAAAAACCTTGTTCCTTTTTTTTTTTTCGGATATTGAACCCAGGGGCATTCTACCTCCCAGCTATACCCCCATCCCTTTTTATTTTGAAACAAGGTCTCATTAAGTTGCTAAGGATCTTGCTAAGTTGCTGAGGCTGACCTTGAACCTGTGATTCCCCAAGTACTGGGATCACAGGTGTGTGCCACCATGCCTGGCTCATAAATCTCTTTTCTTTACAAATTTCCCAGCTTCAGATATTTTGTTATAGGAATGGAAAATAGACTAATACACAGAGGATCTGCTTCCAATGTGGTTTGTGGTCAGTCCCTGGACCCTTCCTCCCTGCCTCCCCCAGGCCTGGAGCTGGGCCGGGGAGGGAGCATTGACAGCTTGGAGGAAACTATATTGATTTTAGAAAGGTTTTGCATAATGGAAGGAATGTACATCAGAAAAGAACTGACATAGATAATTAGGTTTTTAATTGAAAGAATGGGGAGGGTGCATTCTAGAGGGAAAAAAATCCAACGGGGATCTTTAATTGTTAGTTATGGCCTTGTAATTAACAGGCCTCTTAAGCCCTGTATCCCCACAGGACTGTATGTGCGCTTGGGGGACAGGGTGGCGGTGAGACTTTGGGACAGGTGTTTGGGTGAGCAGGTGGGGGTGCATGAGTCAAAGTTTAAATTAGTGCATGTCTTAGGAGGTGGGAGGTGGTGAGCACACGTGGGCATGTCTGTGTGTGTGCGTGTGTGTGTGGGTGTTAGGGATGAGAGGGATCCCCAAAGGTCTTGAGCTTTGGAGAGAGGAAAACCAAAGTGGAGCTGGGGGCGGAGATGACTCACTGTGCACGCAGAGGTCACTGGTACAGTTGCGGGTGTCCAGGTCAGGGCCCCGACACTCTTCCCCTCCATTGCGGGGTGCAGGGTCAGAGCACTCACGGCTCCGCCAGTGTGTGCAATCAAGCCCACAGGCTGACCACTTGCTCCATGGGCTCCAGCTGCCATCCACTAGATGAGAGACAGACACAGGCAGAGAGGAGACCGGACAGTCAGCCGGGAAGCTGGCCCCAGGCAGCCTGCCAGTTTGGCCCCGCTGGGCGTCTGGACCAGGCAGGGCGAGCTAGCCTGGACCTGGGTGTCATGCCAGGGCCAGGCCCACCAATCTACATGCCATTTCGTGTCCAGCCGGCCTTGATGACACATGCTAATGACGGGGAGGCGCGGATGACGCCAGGGAGGCTGTCCTGGTCCTGGGGCAGTGAGGGCTCGTAGTCACACAGTGACCCTCTTGGTCCCAGGCACAGGTAGATTCTACAGCCCCAGACTGAGCCCTAGAGCCTGTTCTCACATTGTACCTTGGACCCTGTGTTGAGCTTGAGCCTGGACACTGACTGAGCCCTGGCTCTGCCCACACGCTGCACCCTGATCCCCACCTCGCACTGAGCCCAGCCCTGTGCTGCAGGCAGGTGGGATGGAGCCATGTAGGGGGGCAGGCTGGTGGGCACGATGGAGCCAGGGCACGGAGATGGCGTGGTGAGGGACGATGCGGGAGGCGGTGGCCGCTGGTACCTGGGCACAGCGTGGCGCAGGCTGTTTTCTGGACATTCTGCCCCTCACAGAAGGCACCTCCGTTGAGAGGCGCCGGGTTGGTGCAGCTCCGGCTCCGTTTCTGCCAGCCGCGCCCACAGCTGGCACTGCAGACGGACCACTCGGTCCACGTCGACCACCCACCGTTCACTGGGCGGACAGAGAAGGACTGGGGTCAGGGAGCAGGGGCTCCTCACTCGTGCTGGTCCAGGGCACAGGGCATGAGGGCAGAGGGGCCGTGAGCTGGAAGTGGGCAGGCTGCGGCTGTGCTGGGAGAGAAATCCCTGAGGGGAGGCCAAGCCATGCCTGCTGGCCCCCGGGCCTGATTGGTAGCGCCCCCTGCAGGGTCCCCTTCTCCTGGCAAAGGTTCAGGGCAGCCAGACTGGCCTGCAGCTCATGAGCTCCTCCAGCCCAGACCCCAGCGTCTTGCAGGGCGACTCCTGTGCCTCTTCCTGCAGGTGCCCAGGGCCACTTGGTCCTACTTCCCATTCTGAGGACTCAGGGGCACAGGGGGTGATCTGTTGCCTTCCCTAGGTCCCCATACTGCCCCTTCACGTCCTTCTGCATAATACCCCCTGCCCACAGATGACCATCAACCTGTCCCAGTCCTTTGCCCAGACACCTCTGACCTCCCAGCGGCCCTAGCTCCACGGCCTCTCCACCCTGCCAGCCACACAGCGCTTCGTCTGTGGTACCTCAGCACTCCTCCCTATGACCGGGAAGCCCTGGGACCCACCATAGACAATGACAGCGGCGGAGGCACTGCGACGACGGGCCACGATGTTCTTGGCCACGCAGGTGTAGTTGGCTGTGTCGGCCAGGCGGGCCTGCCGCACCACCAGGCTGTGCTCCCGCGTGATGTACACGTTGGGGTCCAGGGATGGGTCCACCAGGTCCTCATTGCGGAGCCACTCCACCTGGTGGAGAAGCGAGCCACAGTGCGGCAGTCTGCGGGACCCAAGACCTGGGAGCCCCGCTCACCTGTGCCCTAGGCCCTGGAGCCCCTCTCACCTCGGCTGGGGGGACGCCCTCTGGTGGGCGGCAGGGCAACACGATGCCCTGCTCCAGGGACACTTCCTTGGCCAACGGCTCCTGCTCGAAGTTCTTACGCAAATCTGAAAGTAGAACAAGAGTGTCCTCCAGCCTGGCCGGCTCTGTTCCCTGGTCCTGCAGGGGCTACGACACATGGCACGAGGAAGTGCCAAGTGGCCAGAGGGACATGGGGAGGTCTGAGCAGTGTCTCTAGGCACTTCCTCCACCTATTAAGGCTGGATGGTGAGGTTTTCTGACCAGATCCCCTCCTCCAGGAAGCCCTTTGCCCCCTCTCCTGGTGACACCACCCTGCGCGAGCCTGGTGATGCGGCGATGCGGATGTAGGCCTTCTGACTCTTAGTGGTCAGACTCACAGGCGATGCGGATGTAGGCCTTCTGACTCTTAGTGGTGCCCGAGGAGCTCCACGCCACGCACTGGCACCAGAATTCCTCCAGCCCGAACACCTTTTCCACCTGCTGCCTCGAGACGTTGATGCGGACCTCCATGGCCGGCAGCCCTGGGGACACAGGGGATGCGCTGAGCTTCCCCGACCCAGATGTGTGACACACTATACCGCCCGTGGCAGGGAGTGGACTTTGGGAGTAACCCTCTGGACGGAACTCAGGGGGAATGCTGACTTATATCTCCTGGAGTTCTGGAGTAGAGTTTCTAGAACTTTCATTCATTCTACTTTGTTACCTGAGACCACCTTCTCTGGAGTCACTGACAGAAATGTTCCTAAAGATACTTCCGGTGGAGCTTTGGGCAACAGGTTCTGCCCTCCAAGGACCCAAGGCAGAAAGGGGGGAGCGACAGGCTGAGCTCTGGGGACTTTGTGGGTACAAGAGCTTGGAGAAGGGTGTGTCCACCTCCCTGGAGGGCTAGCAGATCTCACGGCTGATAATATGAATACAGCTAATATCAACTTAATTACAGCATTATGTAGAATCACAGGCCCCGGGACTTAGGAAGGGTTTCCCTGTGTGGGGGGCTGTTTTCTCATTCCATCCTTGTTGTTCTCACTCTATGGAAGAGGAAGCGAGTGCAGAGAGCACTGACTTGTCATAGGTGCCCAGGGCTGTCCGAATCCAAAGTCCAGGGTTCCGTCCTGGGGTGGGCTTGGGGTGCTTCTCCCAGAAGCAGAAATGTGGGAAGACTATGAGAGGCAGCTGGCAGAGGAGGAGCTGGCCAGTGATTAGGGGTCTGGGACTGCTAGGGGGGACCCCTCTCCAGGCTGGACTCAGCTCCTCACCTCCTGCTAAACCAGGGCCCAGACAGTGGGGTGCTGGGCCGTTGGGTCCCTCTGACAATTGGAAGGAAGGATGACAGCCCTCCTCCCCTCCCCTGGCCTTCAGCCAAAACCAGTGTCCCTAGAGTGAGAAAAGACTGTTTGTTTCCAATTTCTCCTCCTCCTGACCCCAATTTCCCTCAGGTCATTGGCTTATCAGAAAGAGGGAGAGAGGCAGGCAGCCAATGTGTTTCCACTGTTAACAGAGAAATTCAATTAGGGCTGCATTGCAGGGGGGCAGGGAGCCAGCGGTTGGGAGACTGTTTTCTCTCTTAATTTCTCTAACATGTCTTTCCCTGACCCCTTCCCAGAACCTTCCTCATGGAGTCTACTCAGCTCTCTCCCTGGGCCCCCAGATTTTTCTCTTACTTGTCTCTGGTCCCCATGGTCAGTTCTCACAGGAGGTGGGGGGTGGTCACCTCTGGCTAAGGTTACCTTTTAAAAATTTTTATAATTTTTTTTTTTGGTACTGGAGATTAAACCCAGAGGTGTTCTACCTCTGAGCTGCACCTTCAGCCCTTTTTATTTATTTTATTTTGAAACAAGGTCTTGCTAAGTTGCTGCGGGTCTCACTAAGTTGCCAAGGCTAGTCTCAAATCTTTGTTCCTCCTGTTTTAATCCCAAGTACTGGGATTACAGGCTGCAGCACCACCCGACTAGGCTGGGGTTACTCTTGCTGGGCTCCTTCCCACTGTTCTGGGCACTTTCTCCTGCTCTGCCTGCCCCTATTCACTAAGACACCCCATGCTTTCTGGGAGGGGGAGCAAAGCTGAGAACCGGGGGTCCCTCGCAGGGTCCATGCATAGGAGAGTGGCCTTGGGGACCAGCTACCTGTCAAGCACACAGAGACTTAGGGCGCCTGAGAGAGAGCTGTGGGTGGAGACAGGTTTCCTTCGCTTCTTCCTCCTCTCTGCCTCTGGACTTAGGAATGGAGACCCCCAGGACATTCTGAACCTTGGACTTCATCTGGCCTGTGTGGAGGGTTCCCTCCATCCCCTGTGGTGTAGACGGAGCTCTGTCTCCCCTTGGTCGTCCCTCGGCAACCTCACGTAATATCCGGGCAGCTCAACTTGGGGACCGTAGCACTAAATTTAAGTGTTCCTTTTCTTTCTCTCTCCCCCTTGTGTCCTGACACCTACTGTTCTCCTTTATTTTATTTTATTTTTATTGGCACTGGGGATTGAACCTAGGGGCGTTCTACCTCCCCTCTATCTAGGGGAATTCTACTAGCCCCTTTTATTTTGAAACAGATCTCACTAAGCTACTGAGGTTAGCCTTGAACTTGCGATCCTCCTGTCTCAGCCTCCCAAGTACTGGGATTACAGGTGTGCACCACTGTGCCTGGCTTCACTGTGTGGTTTGAATTTCCAGGGACAGTGATGTCACTTTGTCCCCTCACATCCCGTGCACCCTTCCTGCCGAGCCCTGAGCAGCATGCGGGCCATGTGCCTTGCGGCATTTGCTTGTGCAGTGTCCCCTGCCTGGGGTGCTCGTCACCCTCTGCCCTCCCTGACCTATTCTGACTCCTTCCTTAGTTTACCTCTCCTGAGGAGCCTCCCTGTGTGTCCCAGACAGCCTCAACCCTTATGTTGAAAGGTCACCCCACTATGTCTGCCTCTCTTTGGGGGCTGTGTCCCCAGCAGGGGAGTGAGTGCACAGGGAAGATGCGAATGCACGGATGAGTGAGCAGAGGCGCAGAGAAAACAATCACAGAACGCGACACCAACGAGCTCTCTGATCATCTGGGACCTACCCTCTCGGAGCACTCTTATCATTGTTATTTTTTTGTGTGTGTGTAGTGGTACTAGAGATTTGATTTTTTTGGGGGGGTACTGGGGATTGAACCCAGGGGTATTAATTATACCTCCAGACTTATACCCCATACCTACTTTATTTTTTATTTTGAAACATGGTCTCACTAAGTTGCTGAGAGTCCCGCTAATTGCTGAGGCTGTCCTCGAATCTGCACTCCTCCCATCTCAGCCTTCCAAGTACTGGGATTACAGGTGTGTGCCACCATGCCCAGCTGGTTCTGGGGACTGAACGCAGGGACACTCTACTACTGAGCTACACCCCCAACCCTTTTTTTTGAAACAGGGGTTGGTCTGGAACCTGTGATCCTCTGTACTGGGATTACGGGTGTGAGCCACCATGCCTGGTTCTGCACCCTCTTTCTTTGCTGACACCTCTTGCTAGATCCCTGGCCCTGCCTGGCCCAACTTGCGCTCAGAAGCAGCCCCTCTTGCCACCTCTTGATGAGAGACCCTGGGCATTTTGTGTGTGGGGTGGGTGAGTGGGGCTTCCCTCTAACTCCCCTCCAAGCTTGTGAGGCTGGGATACACAGGGTTGTGTCTTGCCTGGTGACACAGGGGTAAAGACACAGAGCAGGTTCCTCCCTGGCCTCACTGCCTGCAGGCATGCATCCTGGGTCCCTGGCAGGCCCCTCTGGGCTGGCTAAGACTGCTTCCTCCTCAGCGCCCGTGCCAGCCACCCCAGCCCCGCTCACCGCTGCTTCCATCCGTGCTGCGCTCGATCACGTGGTCCACCTGGCGCATCCACTCCCCGTTGCACTTGAAGAAGATCTGTGTGGCGGGCACAGCCTTGCACACCAGCAGCACCGGCTTGTTCTTGACGATGTACACGTCCTCTGGCTCCACCAGGAAGTGGGGAAGCAGGTCTGGGTTGGCGCCGGGCACTGGGTTGGCCACTGTGGCACTCTGTTGGGCACCTGCAGCAGGGGCGAGGGACGAAGGTGAATGGGGTCCTCCATACAGCAAAGGCCCAGCCTGCAATGGGGCCGAGGCAGGAGAGTGAGTTCGGGCTCAGCTGCCCCCAGCTGGACAAACTCAGGCCCCTGGATGCCCTCTCTGAGCCTCAGGGTCCTGTGCTAAATGGCGGAAGCAGCAGCCCATGCACTTCCGAAGACTGCGGTGATCCACGATGACAGCAGGCAGGGTGGAAGTGTCACTTAGGAGGCCTTCCACAGAGAAGGCTCATTATTACCCTGCAGAAGTCCAGGCCATGCCCTGGGAGGTCGGGGGAATGCTGGAGGGAGGGTGGGTCCCTGGCTGGCAGTGGGTGACCTGCAGGGAAGGCAGCAGCCGTCATCTGGCGTCCTGGGGCTCCTCTGGGACCACTTCCTGGTTGGTCCCTGAACAGAGCAGGTGCTCAGGAAATACAAAATGAATGGAGGAGGGGAGGGGCGGCGGCCAGGACAGTTTTGGGGGCCACAGAGGCAGTGCAGGGGGCAGTGACAGAGGCCTGGAGGCTGGTGTGGGGAGGGGGCTTGTGAGGCAGGGCTGCTGGGAGGGGGAGAGCAGGAGAGTCTGTCGGAGTCCCGGGGACCTGGGCCACTTCCCACCCTTTGAAGGAGATCTGAATATGGGCTTCCTTCTAATTTTAACCAAAAACCACAACCATCCCACAAGTCATTTGTTGCTAATTACACAGGTAATTGGCTCTGAGGCACTGGCAGAGATAAAACCCCAGAGCAGTCTGACATATCTGCAGCCAGCAGGGCTCCTGAGAGGAGGGCAGAGGAAAGGGGGCACCCTTGGCTTCTGCCCCTCCCCTAGCTGCCCAGTAAACAGACCCCCAGCCAGTCTGGTCTCTGCTCAGGGCTGCAGCGATCCCCCCCCCTCCAATACACATTCACAATTAATAGAGACCTCTGGGCAATAAAGAAGGGGAAAACCCACAAAAATATGTGGGTTTCCAAGACCCATCCTGCTCTGGGGTAGCAGTGACCTTGGGGAGTCTGGAGGTGACTGGGGCATCGCTGGCTTTGCTGTCTGAAATGGAGGTCACTTCGGCCCCCAGGGGAGTCCAGTGGAGGCCCCTCACACGGCTGGCCTGTTGGCCACTCTATCCTCCCAGCTCCACCCCAGGCTTCGGAGGGGGTGGCCTGGCTCCTAGGAGCTGGGCACCAGGCTTAAGGCAGTTTGCCCTCTCTCCTCCTGCTTGCAGGACGACCCACCCTCCACCTCAAGACTGACTTTGAAGGGGTGCACCTATGTATATTATGGGACGTTCTACAGGGCAGGCGTGGGTAGGTGAGCTGGGCATGCTACGTGCCTGTTTCCTCCTCTGCAAAATGGGGAGAGTGATGGTGCCCAGTTCTTGGGGTTCTTTTTTGTGGTACTGGGTAGTGAACCTGGGGGCGTTCTACATCTGAACTACACCCCCCAGCCCTGTTTTATTTTTTATTTTGAAATGGAGTCTTGCCAAGTTGCTGAGGCTGGCCTTGAACCTGAGATTCTCCTGTCTCTGCCTCCCAAGTACTGGGATTACGGGTGAGTGCCACCACGCCCAGCCTCTTGTGAGGATGAAATGACAAAGGAGTGGTCGGGGAGGAGGCTGGCGAGTCAAGGGGGGCAGCATCTGAGGTGGGCATGGGAGCATTTCTGACACAGCAGGGCAGGGGCTGTGGGCAGCTGGGTCTCCACCCCTCCTCTGGGCACCCTGACTCTCTCCCCATCCCTACCGCTCTCCCGCCAACCAGCATGGACTCTGGTCTCTCCCCAGCTTGCCTCTCCCTCTCTGACCTGCCTTTGGGCCTGCCGGCACAGTGCGTGCGGGAATGAACCCAAGGACAAGTGCAGCTGGTGAAAACAAAGGTCACCTTTCCCAGACCCAGCCGCCCTGAGCCACTCTCTGGCTGTCTCAGGCTCAGGGCTTGGGCATGCAGGCAGAAGAAGAAACCAGCTAGACATCTGACAGATCGAGAAGCTGAACCTGGAGGGGAAGTCTCTTTCCTCAGGGCCCCCGGCTCTGACCCTGGACTGACAGGGAGCAGGAACTCCCTCATGAGCTCTTTGCTTTCTTTTCTTTTCTTTTTTTTTTTTTTTTTTTTTTTTT
>PVJS01023595.1:0-19175 GCA_004027185.1 Glis glis
GGGGGGGGGGGGGGGGGGGGGGGGGGGAGGGGGAGGAGATGGAGGAGGAAGAGGAGGAGGAGGAGGAGGAGGAGGAGGAGGAGGAATGTAAAAATTAGTGAAAGGCCCAGCATGGTGGCAGGCACCTGTAATCTCAGCTACTGGAGAGAGAGGCACTAGGATTGTTTGAGCCTAGGAGTTGGAGGAGAACCGGAGGACTGGGGATGTAGATCAGTGGTAGGGCATCTGCCTAGCATGTGCAAGGCCCTGGCTTCCAGTACTAGGAAAAACAAACAAACAAACAAACAAACAAACAAAATCAAGGCAAACCTGAGCAAGGAGACCCCATTTCAAAAAAAAAAAAAAAACAGGCATTGCGGCTGCACACCTGTCATTCCAGTACTTGGAAGGTTGAGGCAGGTTTGAGGCCAGCCCCAGCAACCTAGGGAGGCTCTCAACAACTTAGTGAGACCCTGTTTCAAAATAAGAAATAAAATAGGGCTGGGGGAGTAGCTCAGAGGTAGAACGCCGCTGGGTTTAATTCTCAGTACCAGGGGAAAAAAAGAGTAAGAACTCAGTCTCTGCCTTCAGGGAGTCTAGTGGAGAGATAGACAAATTAACAAATAAATTACAGCATGGGATAGCGATTGATGATGAAATAATAATAATAATAATAACAATAAAAGCACAGAGGAGCTACCCCAGGAGCCCAGTGCCCAGCGCAGCCTGTTGTGTTTCACACCTCCCAGAGGTGATGCCTGATGTGCAAAAAGAACACAAGCAGCAGGTGAGTTGTCTTCACCATGCCGGGGTAGGGCAGCTGGAAGGCCTATGTGGCCAAGGACACACCCCTCATTCAGGGCAAAAGGAGGGGTGCACAGGGACGGAGCATCCAGAACGCTGTGTGCTGAGGTAGCCAAAGGGCCTGTGGAGAGTCGGGGCCAGGACCAGCTGCCCTTGCTGTACAGTGAACTCCTGTGGAAAGTGTGTTCCATCACACTCAGCCCTGGACCATCAATTGTGGGTTGTTTGTGTGTTTTCTTTCGAACTAGACTGAGGAAAACCCTTCAAGGACAGAAACAAAGTCTTTTCTTCTGTCTACAAGAGCACGTGGCACATAACCCAGCACCTGTCAGGTGTGCCTAAAGCAATGGCATGCTGGCCTCGGGCCCCACACCTGCAGTGGCATTGGTGGGCAGCTCGGCCCTACTTGTCCTCACCTGGACCACCTGGCCCTTACCGTGAGGTCTTTGCAGATCACACAGCCTGGAATCCCTTCCTATTTCTCCTTCCTGCCCACAGCACCTGTGTCTTGCTGGGGAAGCTGTGCATGGGTTTGGACCTGTCACCTGGAGCTCACGGTGGGCAGAAGCCATGCCTTGCTCCTCTGCATCCCACAGGTGGATGCAAGTGGGCTCCAATGAAGGCCTGTGAGGAAATGACTGGTGTGAGAGGGATGGGTGCATCTGTCATTCCTTCTTGCTCTGCAGAATTAGTAGGAGGAGGAGGAAGAGGAGGAGCCAGGCATGGTGGCACACGCTTGTAATCCCAGTACCTGGGAGGCTGAGATAGGAGGATTGCAGGTTCACGGCCAGCCTCAGCTACTTAGTGAGGCCCTCTGCAACTTAGTGAAACCCTTTTTCAAAATAAAGAATAAAAAATAGGAGCCAGGCATGGTGACACACGCTTGTAATCCCAGTACTTGGGAGGCTGAGACAGGAGGATCCAGGTGCGCAGGTAGCCTCAGCTACTTAGTGAGGCCCTCCGCAACTTAGAAAGACCCTGTTTCAAAATAAAGAATAAAAAATAGGGCTGGGGGCGTAGCTCAGAGGTAGAATGCCCCTGGGTTCAATCTCTAGTACCACACACACACAAAAAAAAGTAGTAGTAGTACTGAGGATTGAACCCAGGGACATCCTAACTCCAAGCTACACTCCCAGCCCTTTTATTTTTTATTATGAAACAGGGTCTCACTAAGTTGCTGAAACTGACCTTGAACCTGCAATCTTCCTGTCTCAGCCTTCCAAATACCAGGATTACAGGTGTGCACCACCACGCCCAGCTTCTCTGCCTTATTCTTGGGTGGAAGACCCTGCCTGATACCTTTCAAAACCCACAAAATCAACCATTTCCTAACTGACCATCTGGAATCCCATTGTCATTCTCATAAATATAAGAAAAATTCTAGCCGGGCGTGGTGGCACACGCTTGTAGTCCCAGTACTTTGGGAGGCGGAGACCGGAGGATCCCGGTTCGCGGCCAACCTCAGCTCTCTCTCTCTCTCTCTCTCTCTCTCTCTCTCTGTCTACCTAGTGAGGCCCTCCACAACTTCGTGAGACCCGGTTTCAAAATAAAGTATAAAAAATAGGGCTGGGGGTGTAGCGCGGAGGTAGAACGCCCCTGCGTTCAATCCCCGGTACCACAAAAAAAAAAGAAAAGAAAAAGAAAAATTCTTATATTTCAAAACCCACAAAATCAAAACCCACAAAATCAACCATTTCCTAACTGACCATCTGGAATCCCATTGTCATTGTGATAAATATAAGAAAAAAATTCTATCTGGGCGCACTGGTGCAGCATCTGATCCCAGCTACTCAGGAGGCCGAGGCAGAAAAATCAAGACTTTGAGGCCAGCCTAGGCAATTTAGTGAGACCCTCTCTCAAAATTTAATAATGATGATGATGATGATGATGATGATGATGATGGGTTGGGGATGTAGCTCAGTGGTAGAGCACTAGCCTAGCAGGTGCCAGGCCCTGGGTTTAATTCCCAGTACTGCAAAAAGAAGAAAAAAGAAGCCCATAGCAGGACTATTGGTAATAGTAAAGAATAGGAAATAGTCCACCACCTCTCAACAGGAACGTGGATAAATAAACCACAGTGTGTTCATACAATGGAACGCTGCGACACAGGGAAAATGAATGGCGCTTGTCTTTGTGTATCAACCAGGAACTTTTCACAAGCATATGGCTGAATGAAATAGCAAGCACGTGTCTTTCTGCAACAACAGGATACCATTTATATAAAGTTATGAAACACGAAAACTATACTAAGCATTGCCTGGGAGTGGGTATACATGCAGTGCCCTGTAAAAACAGGCGTGAGGGTACGAAGTGCCAAATGTATCATGGTGGCCACTTCAGGAAAGAGAGAGAAAGAGAAACAGGAGGGATTGAGGAAGGGATCAAAGGTATCCTCAACTATGTCTGTAAGATTTCTTAAAAAGAAAGCTGGGCATGGTGGTGCATGCCTGTAATCCCAGTACTTGAGAGGCTGAGCCAGGAGGATCACAGATTTACAGCCAGCCTCAGCTACTTAGTGAGGCCCTCCACAAGTTAGTGAGACCCTATTTCAAAATAAAGAATAATAAATAGGGCTGGGGGTATAGGTTGGAGGTAGAATGCCCCTGGTTTCAATCCCCAGTACCACAGAGAGAGAGAGAGAGAGAGAGAGAGAGAGAGAGAGAGAGGAGAAAGAAGGAAGGAAGGAAGGAAGGAAGGAAGGAAGGAAGGAAGGAAGGAAGAAAGAAAGAAAGAAAGAAAGAAAGAAAGAAAGAAAGAAAGGCTGTGAGGAAACAGGAATCCCATTCATTGTTGATAAGAGTGTATACTGGTTCAATCTAGAGGGAGGATAATTTGGCATCATTTATCAAAGTTATAAATGTACATGCCCCATTTGTGTGTGTGTATGTGTGTGTGTGTGTGTGTGTGTGTGTGTGTGTTACTGGGGATTGAATCCAGGGTAGTTCTACCACTGAGCTACATTCCCAGCCCTTTTTTACTTTTTATTTCGAAACAGGGTCTTGCTCAGGTATTGTGTGCTGTCCTGGAACCTGCAATCCTCCTGTAGTAGCCTCCCAAATACTGGGATTACAGGCGTGTGCTACCCTGCCCAGCTTGTACATATCATTTGACCCAACTCTGACACATCTAGAAATGTTTTTACAAATAGATGCACATACCAGCCAGACATGGTAGTGCATGCCCGTAATCCCAGTACTTGGGAGGCTGAGACAGGAGGATTGCAGGTTCAACACCAGCCTCAGCAACTTAGCAAGACTTTCAGCAACATAGTGAGACCCTGTCTCAAAACAACAAAAAAAAAAATTCAATAGGGCTGGAGTGTAGCTCAGAGGTAGAATGCCCCTGGGTTTAATCCCCAGTACAAAAAAAATGCACATACCTACAAAGTTAGGGATACAGATTATACAATACAGTATTGCTTATAAATGCAAAGGATTGGGTTGGGGTGGGGGTGTAGCTCAATGAAAGAGTGCATTCCTAGCATATGTGAGACCCTAGGGCAAAAAGCAAAGGATGAGAAACAACCTAAACAGCCAGGTGTGGTGGTACACACCTGTAATCCCAGTACTTGGGGTCTGAGACAGGAGGATTGCAGGTTTGAAGCCAGCCTCAGCAACTTAGCAAGACTCTCAGCAACTTAACAAGACCTTGTTTCTAAATAAAAAATAAAATAGGGCTGGGGATATAGCTTGGAGGTAGAATGCCCCTGGGTTCAATCCTCAGCATAAGGGAGACAAGGAAGGAGGGAGGGAGGGAGGGAGGGAGGGAGGGAGGAAGGAAGGAAGGAAGGAAGGAAGGAAGGAAGGAAGGAAGGAAGGAAAAAATTGTGAAACTCTGAAACAAGTTTCCCTAATTTCTCAGGCCCATATCAGGAAGATGTGAGCAGCGGTCTGTGTCAGCGCCCAGGCTGTGGACGGTCTGCATGGATAACAGTACTAGGCGTGGACCTCACTCCCATCTGCTCTAACCACCCCGTGGCCCACAGCAGACCTTGTCTATTTCTGGACCTGAGTTCCCATCACCCACATGACCCGTCCCTTTCTGTTCAGACATGCTACCAGTCCCCACTGCTCAGAAGAGCTGCCTCCAAGCAAAAAAGCCAGGGCCAAGAGGTACCTGGAACAGGGTGCACCGGGGACCCTGGACTGTCCCCTCCCAAAGCCCCAAAATTCTGACGATTGCTTCCCCCAACAAAAGCCTGCTTGTACCACACAGCAGCCTGTCAGTAATTACCTCCAATTACAAACCCAGAGCCCAGCAAGGCCTCAATTAGCCGGTGAAGGGGCCTGAGGAGGGGCCGGCTGCACCAGTGGAAAGCCCACATGTGACCTCCCCGCACAGGGCAGCAGGCTCCTTAGTCCAGCCCAGTGGCTCGGACACTTAGAGACCCGGTGACAAGTGACCCTGCAGAGAAGGCTGTTGGATCTCCTTCCTCAGTGAATGCTCTCCATAGCGCCCAGTAAAGAACTCCATCCCAAAGTACAGTTCCCCGGACTTCATGTTCTCTCCCTGCTCAGACCACACATGCACCCCGCTCACCACTTTTAAGGTCCAGGCACAAGCTCTCAGGCCATCAACTCCTTCTAGGACAAAAAAGAACATCCTGTAGAGGGATGCCCTAAAGCCAACCAACCGTGGGTGTGGCTCAGCATGCTGGGAGGAGGACCATGCCCATCTCTCCCCAGGGAAGGAAGGCATCTGACTTCTCTGTAGTGTCCAGAAACAGACTGGTCCCTGACCCAATCTTCTCCCGCAAGTTTCCTGATTCGAACTTGCTCTCATTTTTTTTTTTTTTTTTTTTTTTTGCGGTACCAGGGATTGAACCCAGGGGCGTTCTACCTCAGCGCTACACCCCCGGCCCTATTTTTTTTTATATTTTATTTTGAAACTGGGTCTCACGAAGTTGCAGAGGGCCTCACTAGGTAAAGAGAGAGAGAGAGAGAGAGAGAGAGCTGAGGCTGGCCGCAAACCCGGATCCTCCGGTCTCCGCCTCCCAAAGTACTGGGATTACTAGCGTGCGCCACCACACCCAGCCTGAACTTGCTCTCTTCTTCACAGTGAGTGAGCATGGCGGTAAGGAGAGAATGTGGGTGCACACGCCTGTGTGCACATCTCAAGCCTGGGTGTGAGAAGGTGTTTTGGCTTGGATGTTGAACATCCCCCCAAAAAGCTCGCGTGTTGTTGGTAATAAAGAAACGTTCAGAGGTGAAATAATTGAATCGGAGCTCTAACCTCATCAGTGGATAAATCCATTGATGGGTTAATAATTTTAATGGACTTACTGGGTGACAACTGTAGGCAGGTGGTTGTGACTGAAAGAGGTAGACACTTGCGACATGGCCTTGGGGATTATCTCTGTCCCTGGTCCCTTTCTTTCTCTCTCTCTCTCCCTCTCTCTGCTTTCTAGCTACTAGAGCTGAGCACCTTTTCCTCACCACACCCTTCCACCATGCTGTTTCTGCCTTGGAGCCAGCCATCCATGGACTGAACCTCTGAAACCATGAGCCAAATAAACCTTCATTCCTCTAGGTAGCTCTTGGCAGGTATATTGGTCACAGCAACAACAAAGCCAGAAGGTATCTGAAGACCAAAGCTTGATAAGAAGTGGGTCTCTTAACGAGCTGCTAGTATTTGGTTAGGACCAGTGTTTGGAAGGACCAGGTCCTTCCTGGTCTTACAGGGTCAGAGGCACAAGGGCAGAGGCGACACTCTGGGAACCAAAGCCAAGCTGTCACTTATTAGCTGAAGTCTTTTGGCAAGGTATTTACTTTCCCTGAGCCTCAGTTTCCTCATATGTAAAATGGGAATAGTACTAATCCCTTAGTTGTCATGAAAATGAAATGAGACTATGCATAGAAAGTACCTGACACAAAATAAGTGCTTAATGAAGGGTCACTATGTTTTTCTTTTGTAAAAACAATAATAATAGCTGTGGGTACATAGTGGTCATTAGAGAATGCTATCTATAAGGAAAAGGTCCTGTTACAGCATGTGTGTCTATCTGTATACCACTGTAGTTGGTTAGACCACTTTGGAAACTGACAATATCTACTAAAACTAAACAGATGCCTACTCCTAGGTAGTCGCTCAAGAATAATGAAACGCCTTTCACAAGAAGACACGTACAAAAATATTGATGGCCGCTTTATTTATGATACCCCATTACTACAAATCCCATTATTACAAATGCCCGTTAACAGGTGGATGGGTAAGCAAATTGTGGAATATTACACAGCAATGAAAAGAAGTGAATAGCCGACACCTGTAACAAGACCTGTGAATATTAAAATCATGTGGTACAGAAAAAACTAGCCACAAAAGAGTACATGCTGTATGTCTCATTGACATGAAGCTCAAAGCAGACACGGTTAACTTATAATGGTAGAAATCAGAATATGAGTTACCTTTAGGGACAGGCATTGACAGTGAACGATATTAGGAAACGTCCTGATGTGATGGAAATATTCCATATCTTGATCCAGGTGGTGGTTACATAGTGCTTTACATGTAAAAATGTATCAACTGTACCCTTGAGATGTGTATTGTTCACTATCTGTAAGTTATCACACACACACACACACATACACACACACACAATCTTGGTATGTGGGAAATCTTAAGGCCAGTAATACAAAACATAAAACTTGGCCCTTCTCCCTTCCTTCCCCTGACTTCATGGCCACTGCCCTCCTGCATGGAGGCTCTACAGACAGTGCTCACTTTGTGGTAAGAAACCTGAGCCAGGGATGAGGGCCAAGGGGAAGGGCTCTCTCAGCATCCCTTCATGGAATTGTTTGGGGCGTGGGGCTCCAGGCAACAGGAGCCCCACAACCTTGCAGCCAGCTGCCCCTGATTCAGAAGTCTGTTTCTACTAACCTCTAGCTTGAACGTTTTAGACAAGTTCTCTCCACGCTCTGGAAACCCAGAAGTTGCTTTGCCCTTGCCTAAAGCTCAGCGCACGGCTGTGCCACCCTAAGGTGCAAGCAGCCCCAAATGACAGAGAACGCGCGGTGGCCAGCCACTTTCCCCACCTGTAGTCTCTTTCTCAGAAATCCTAGCATTATTATAAGGAAAGTGGCATTTCCCATTCTCCCTGTGCAGCAGAAGCGTTTTCAAAGTCCATTAGAAGGCGTGAAGGGCATCCCAGTGGGAAACGCTGAGTGAGACGTCTATACCCATCAGGCTTACGGTCTCGAGGTGGAGAAAGATAGCGAGATAACTTTAAACCCCGGCAAGGGCTGGGGTCTAGTGGCAGGGCACACACTGTTCAGGACTGAGCAAAATGGCTTTGGGCCATGGAAGTCATGGGAGACATCAGAGGACTATGGCCAACAGCTCCTGCCTCTCTAGAATTTTCTCTCTGGGAGCATCCTAGAGGTCTTCAGAGGGACGAAGTCCTCAAGCCTCCTCGGCCTTTTCTCCCTTCATTAGCCTCAACCAGGAGAAAGAACTTCTGCCCTCAAGCCTGCCTGAGAGCTCACGCTCCTTGGGGCAGCAATGATGGTGGACCTGTACCCCGGCATCACATCGTTGAATAAGAAGGAACCCAAGCTCTGCACGGTGGCCATGCCTGTAGCCCCAGCTACCTGGGAGGCTAAGGTGGGAAGATCATGTGAGCCCATGACCTCAAGACCAACCTGAGCAACAGTGAGACCCCCTTCTCAAAGAAAAAAACATCCAGGAGGAACCCAGCGCTCCGGCCTGCTAGCCCAGCCCCTAGCCCCCAAGGGAGAGAGGAGTTCAATAATACACTTTCACCAACTGGGAACAGCTCTTGTCTGTGAGTCGTTCCAGAATGGGGAGTGGCTTGTCCTTTCTTTCAATCTCTCAATTTCTCTTTCCAATCTCTCTCTCTCTCTCTCTCTCTCTCTCTCTCTCTCTCTCACCAACACATATTTGGGCAAATGTCTCTTCTAATCCCAACCAGGTCAACTAATACCCACTGGCCTGAGGCATGGCACGGTGTAGGTGTGTGCACAGAGCTGCACTGTCCCCTTGGGCTGCAGCCTGTCATTCTGAGCAGCAGGCTCAGCAGAGATGAAGCCAGCCAGAGTGACCTGTGTGTTAAAGTGCATCTGGGAGCCGGGTGTGGTGGCATATGCTTGTAATCCCAGTACTTGGGAGGCTGAGTCTGGAGGATCACAGGTTCACGGCCAGCCTCAGCTACTTAGTGAAGCCCTCTGCAACTTAGTGAGACCGTGTTTCAAAATAAAGAATTAAAATATAGGGCTGGGGGTGTAGCTCAAAGGTAGAATGCCCCTGAGTTCAATCTCCAGTACTGCAAAAAAAAATTTTTTAATAAAATAAAAAGTAAAGCGCATCTGGGATGTGATCTGTGCCTGAGCTTCTCAAAGGGAGGCTGAGTGATCCTGCCTCAGGGAACAGCCAGGCAGCTGCCACCTCCACCGACTCCAGGCCATGGGCATCAGAGAATCAGTAGGCTTCTGGGAGTGAGACATGGAGGCAGGGAGCCAAGAGGTCATTCTGTTTCATGAGCTGGGTCTGCGCATGAAAAGGCATGGAGTCCAGGCACCATTTGACGTGTTTTCCACCAAAATGTGCAGGATCTGAACTGGGCTGTGTGACCGGTGGGTGTGAAGAAGGAGTGTGGAGACCTGGAGAGAATGCAGAGCTGGATGAGAGGAGAGAGAAGTGGACGGAGGAATGTGGCCTGACTGACGAGGAGGCCATGAGGCCGGGGAGGGGGTGCTGACAAATGTTGAGGTGTGGCGGGCTGTGCAGGGGTACTCATAGGCTCCCTAAGCTTCTCTTCGGGTCTGTGGGCTGCAGAGACAGTACCCACAAAACCAGGGTTGCAGCCTCTCACTTCTCCCTTCCTGTGCAAAATGGGCAGCTGGTGGTGTTTCTGGGCCGGGAGAAAAGGGGCATTGCGGGACATGATTCAGTCAGGGCTGGGGCGAGCTGAGCCGTGCCTGCCTCAGAGCCGCAGCCCGGCACGATGGGCCCCCTTGTGCCGCTGTCGCTGGTGTCCCGGCCCTGGACAGAGAAACATCTAGCTTCATCACAGCCGCCGCAGAGTGGCTCGTCCGTGCCCGCTGTCCGGGCCAGGCTGCGTGCGAGGAGGCTCAGCAGCTGAGACCGCGCTCCAGCTGCAGATCCCTGGCCCGGTATCTGCAAGGGGTGCTCCGGGTGGTACGACGGGCAGGAGTCCCCGGAGGCTCCTGGGTTGCTGCGGACCTCTGGAAAGCCAGGGCAAGAGGGGCGGTGGGACCCTGGCACTCTGAGGCGCACCCTCCCCCAGGTCATTAAGGCGGGGTCCTGCGTCGTCGCAATGGGTGGGAAAGGGGGTGACCCTAGGTCCATAGACCTCAGCAAAACAAGTCCAGTGGGACAGGACCCTGACCTGGCCAGGAAGTGGGGTCCTACCCGGCCTGCCCAGGGTGGTAGAGAAGTGAAAATAAAGCTTAGCCCCCGGGCTTTCCGCAGCCCACCTCTGGCTGGACCACCGCAGGGAAGGGACCCTCCTCTCCCCTCCCCCTGGGCTCCTCCGCCCCAAGTCCCTCACTTTTCCCCGGGGGCCTGGAGCGGCCCTGGAGGCGGTCAGCGTGGCGCCAGCAATCCTTGCCTGGCTCCCCAGCCTTCCAAAGCCCAACAGCCCCAGGGACGCACATCTTGGGGACAGACTAATTCCAGCCCCTCCTGGCATGCACACGCAAGGCGCCCCTTTCTAATCGGGGTTGGGGGTTCTGTTCCTGGGAAGAACAGCTGGAAATCAATACCAGGGAGTAAAAGAGGGTTCTTTCCACGCAGAAAATCCTTTCCAGGGACTCCTGCCTTTACCCCGCCCCCTACACACACACACACACACACACACACACACACACACACACACACGGACTCCTTAAAGGCTGACAGGGGAGCCGAGTGTGGAATTCGGGGAGGTGATGACACACGCAACAATGCTGTTACACCTGGCTGCGGCCGAGCTGAGCAGCGGAAATGCCGGCGAGGGGGGAGGGCAGACCGGGAGCCAGCCTGGGTGGTCAGCAAAAAGAAGAGAGGAAAGGAGAGAGAGATCCCACCAGGATGGGGCCAGGCCCAGCTGTTTTCCCCCTGCCCTGGCCCTGGGGAGCCAATCTACAGCAGCCCCAAACCGGACTCACCACTGGTACCCCCAACCTGGGCACAGACTGAGGCCAGGAAGAGGGAAAACACCTGCGCCCCTGCTCAGGGACTTTGAAGTCGTGCTGCTTGCCCTGTGCACGTTGGGGCAGTGGGAGATAGCAGAGGAAAACAACCGAGCTACTTTGAGATGTTTGCAATAAGGGATGGAAGCGGGTATCTGCTGAGGTCAACGGGGAAAGCCTAGCTCCCTCTCATCCCGTGGTCAGGACAGGGTCCCCTTGCTGATCTCTCCTAGTCACCTTCAAGATGCTGAATTCCAGAGAGCCCCAGTCCTCCTCTTCATCTCAGAATGCACATCAGAGGCCGGAACATGTAGGTGGCCTAAGACTGCTGGAGTCACAGGCCACTGCGGGCTCCCCGGGCTTCCCAAGAACTGTCAGGGATGGAACATTCTGGAAGGAAGAGGAGGTGACCAGCACTGGGCTAGCCACTCCAGACGTGCCAGGCTCTGACACACACCTGCATGCCCTCCATTCAGTCCACCTTCCTCCACAAAACATCCTGGCCTTCGCCTCAGAAGCCAGGAGCTTGGGGCTTGAGGATTCCAAACATCAGCCATCTCTCTCGCCTTAGGACTGCAGGCTTTTTAAAGTTCAGTTAAAAGACATGTTGTCAAAGGGCACACCTGACTTTGCTGCCAGCATAGATTTCCTCTGAGACAATCTCTCTACCCCTGAACCTTTGGAGAAAGAAGATGGATCGAAACTTGTTCAAATCCCCCTCGGCCTGTTGCTTTCCTTCCAGGTCTATGATAGAACTATATACTTTGGGAGGGAAAACTGTGAAAGACAGAAAAGGGAAAAAAGGAAAGGGGAGAGGGCGAAAGGAAAGAAGAGACAAGAGACTGTGTTCATGAACCACCTTTATGCAGATACTTGATATACGTATCTCTAAGTATGAATGTGTTCTAGCGCATAAATACAAATCTCACACCTTGTACATGTGTGTGCCTGTGTTTCTAACCAGCACACTTGCACCTGGACAGCTGGTAATCAGGTATCTCAAGGACAGATGGTCCCCATGACTTCCATCTGAGACACCTGCATACACACATATCCAGTCCCCCAAACATCCTTGCCTCGGGGTGCTGGAGCAGACGGGTGGCTACTCGGCGGTGTTAAAGCACCCCGCCAAACCCGGAGGATTACCAGGCGGATTCCGGGGAGGGATCTAGTTCCTGCATCCACCCTCAGCGCAGAGACGGGCAGAGGCGATTCCCGCTCGCCTCTACCCTGCCATCTTCTCCCTACCCCATCTCGGCCGCCCAGCCACTCTGAGAGCGCGAGGGACCTGACAGGCCACGGTTTCTTCGTCCAGTGACACGCGTTTCTGGGCTGGTTTTCCCCAAGCCACCGCGAAGCTCTCCCCACTCCACCCCGGTCCGGCCCCCTCGCCGGCTCGCCCCTCCTCCAGCCCCCGCTGGAAGTGCAGCCTGGGGACCGCGGCGCAGACCCAAGAAAGGAGTCGTTCTCTTTCACCTGATGCGGCGAGGAGGCCAGGAGCGCCTCTCCTCGCCGGGGCCCCAGCTCCCAGGGCACTGGCCGGGTGCAGGCGCCCCCTCCCCGGCCCGCGGCACCTCCCGGCCCCGTCCGCAGAGCAAGCGCCGGCCGTCCGTCTTCCAGGGCTCGTGAGAGCGCGGGCCGGCTGTCGGCCGGGGCCCCGAGGCTCGCGGAGCGGGGGCAGGCCGGTCCCGGCTGTGCGGGGCGTTTACAAAAAGTGACTTGGAGATGAACTCGCCCGTGCGCCGCTGGCCGCTCGGCTATAGGGGCGAAGGCGCCTGACGCAAGCGGAACTCGGCGGAGCCCATACGAATCAGAACAGAGCGCAGCGCCTGGCGCTCGGGGGACTCCAGGAGGCAGCTCCGCCAGAGACGCGGGTCGAGCCTCGGGAAACCGGGGAGGGGGAGGGGAGCGCAGAAGAGAAACCCCGCCGAGGCGGGGACTGGCCTGGGCGGGGAGGGGCGGCCGGGGCCCCTCTCGGTCGGGCACCCTCCCCATGGCCAGAGGCTGAGTTCCACTCCCGCCGGCCGCTCCCTGGGGGAAGAGAGGCCTCCAGCGAGCGGGCGCGGGCGGCATCTCCAGTCTGCAGAGTTGGAGACTCGGCCTCCGGCGGACGCGGACTCGTGCGCCCTGCCTCCGCGGAGCCCGCGCCTGGAGAGGACTGCGGGGGCGGCCGGGCCGCGGAGCGCCGGCTTTGTCATGATGGCCAGCTACCCCGAGCCCGAGGACGCCGCGGGGGCCCTGCTGGCCCCGGACACCGGCCGCGCGGTCAAGGAAGCCGAGGCGCCGCCGCCGAGCCCGGGCAAGGGCGGCGGGACCGCGCCGGAGAAGCCGGACCCGGCGCAGAAGCCTCCGTACTCGTACGTGGCGCTCATCGCCATGGCGATCCGCGAGAGCGCGGAGAAGAGGCTCACGCTGTCGGGCATCTACCAGTACATCATCGCCAAGTTCCCGTTCTACGAGAAGAACAAGAAGGGCTGGCAGAATAGCATCCGCCACAACCTCAGCCTCAACGAGTGCTTCATCAAGGTGCCGCGCGAGGGCGGCGGCGAGCGCAAGGGCAACTACTGGACGCTGGACCCGGCCTGCGAGGACATGTTCGAGAAGGGTAACTACCGGCGCCGCCGCCGCATGAAGCGGCCCTTCCGCCCGCCGCCCGCGCACTTCCAGCCGGGCAAGGGGCTCTTCGGGGCCGGAGGCGCCCCGGGCGGCTGCGGCGTGGCGGGCGCGGGGGCCGACGGCTACGGCTACCTGGCGCCCCCAAAGTACCTGCAATCGGGGTTCCTCAACAACTCGTGGCCCCTGCCCCAGCCGCCCTCACCCATGCCCTACGCCTCCTGCCAGATGGCGGCGGCGGCGGCGGCGGCTGCAGCGGCAGCAGCGGCCGCGGGCCCGGGCAGCCCCGGTGCAGCCGCCGTCGTCAAAGGGCTGGCGGGCCCCGCGGCCTCGTACGGGCCGTACTCCCGCGTGCAGAGCATGGCGCTGCCCCCGGGCGTAGTGAACTCCTACAACGGCCTGGGAGGCCCGCCGGCCGCGCCCCCGCCGCCACCGCATCCCCATCCGCATCCGCACCCGCACGCACACCATCTGCATGCCGCCGCGGCGCCCCCGCCAGCCCCGCCACACCACGGGGCCGCCGCGCCGCCGCCGGGCCAGCTCAGCCCGGCCAGCCCCGCCACCGCCGCGCCCCCGGCGCCCGCGCCCACCACCGCGCCCGGCCTGCAGTTCGCCTGCGCCAGGCAGCCCGAGCTCGCCATGATGCACTGCTCCTACTGGGACCACGACAGCAAGACCGGCGAGCTGCACTCGCGCCTGGATCTCTGAGAGCCGCGGCGTGCAGGCGCCGGCCGACGTGAGGAGGGGTGCAGGGACTCCCGACGCCCGTCTCAGCTACAGTCGCCGGGCGAACCGCGCGCACCCGCCGAGGCCGCCTCTGGAGCCAGCGCCCACGACCCGTCTGCGCTACAGCGCCTCTCGCTCCTCGTTGTCCCCTCCGCGTCTCCTCCGGGCTGTCCTCCCTGGCCTCTATGCCCTTGCGCTCCTGGGGCCTGAGATCGCGTCTTTCTCCAGGCCCGTCTCCTGTCTCTCCCGGAGCCCCACCGTCCCGGCTGGACACCCCATGCCAAAATCCACCAAGGAGACAGAGAGCGCGCCCAGGGCCGAGGTGCAGCCTCGAGTCGGCGGCGCAGACCTCTCCGCCTTCCCTTGCAGGTCGGTGGGCTTACACGCTCGGCTTTCCCCGCCGGGCTGCCACGCAGTTCTAGGCTAGAGGCGCTGGGCTGGACCCGTTACAGGACCCGCACCGCCGGTGAAAGGGACGGACGTGTCTGATGGCTCCGCGAACTCTCTTGGAGCTGTTCAAAAGCCGCTAGCCGCGGGGCCCCTGGGCGGGGCGGGGTTTGGGCCCAAGCGGGGAGCCCGGCAGCCTGGCTCCGCGGCCTGCAGTGGGGTTGCAGCCCTTGCCCGCTCGGAGGGACGCTGCTTGTCCTCCGCTCTCCGTTCCTGCGCCCCTGGCACCTCCAGGCCCTGGGCAGCTGGCTAACTAACGTCTTGCTAAAGAGATCGGTGGGGCTTTTTAGATAACATTTTTAAATATTTTTAAAAGGATTAAAAAAAACATTCGCCTGGGGAAAAAAAAAGCCAGCGAAGGATTATGGCCTTGGAGTTTGCTAAAAAACCAAACATCGAAATCAAAAACTTTAGCGTTCCTCCTCTCCTGGGGGATTTGCAGAATTCCCGTTGGGACTCCAAAAAGCTGTGTTCAAAGAGGTAGGAGAAAATAAGCAGTAAAAGATGGTTTCATCTACGAATCAGGGGAGTTTTCCTGTCTCCCTATTTTGAAAAAAAATATCAAAAATAAATTTCTGCGAATCTTCAGCTACTAGCCCCGGAAGCCGGGGATATCGCCGTCTGCTTGGCGCGGACTGCAGGGATGGCTCTCTCCCTCCCTGATTTTTGTTTTTCAAACGTCTTGATTCTCCCAACTTGGGAAGGAGAAATGTGAAACCCAGCTGCAGCCGGCCCAGGCGGGTTTGTGGCCCGGAGCCGGCTGGCCCGAAAACCCTAGACCTGGTTGTTGTGTAGTGTGTCGTTTTGGGGGACCAAATTTTCTAGAGAGAACTAGAGCACTTTTGTTGTATTTGTGTGTGTGTTGTCTGTGTGTGCGCGTGTGTGCCTTGTCAATGCCCGAATAAATTTTTTTTGTTTTTTCTTTTCACACGGACTTACATTATTTCCTACGCGCCTTAGTTCCAAAGCTAGTTAACATAGGGAGCTTTTCAGGAAAAAAAAAATTGTCTTTTTTCAGGGTGATCTAAACAAGGGTTGAGGGCAACCAGGGTGGCGGGGTTTGGGCTGTTGCGGCTGCTTTGTTTTCTTAGAGATTGTTTGTTTTCTGTGTCATCGCTGGTCGTTTTGTGGCTGCTCAACGTCAGCAGAGAGACTTTATCCACCCGGTGTGTCACAAGAAGCTACTGTAGCTAGGACTGGTTCTATTTTTGCACCCGTGTAAGTTTGTACTAGGTGGATGGGCTATGTTTTCATTATTGTGCAGACACTTTTAAATTTTTTTGAGTCAGACCTAACAGCCTAAAGAGTTCATTCTCAGTATATAAAATCCTGGCTTCAGAAGGGCTCTGTAAACTGCAAGCCTCTATAGAAATATAAGGAGTGATGGATTGCTCTTGTTATTTTTAATCATTAGAATTCATTTACCTTGAAATTTGGGTAAAAGATCTGAGAGGGTTCAGGGAGGGTTGAATGTACTGCGTGGCTACAATAATCATATCTTTCTTTCCCTTCCTTTGTGGAGCTCTTCAATTAACGAATTAAGATCCAGGCTTCTGTATACATACACAGGCGTTTGACTTGGTGGTGGTCTGAATCTTCCAGGCATATGAGGAGTGACAGGCATTCAATTTTCAAATGGGATGGCAAATATCAGCCAGCTCTTGGCAAGGCTGAGGTCTGCGCCCAGCCATGGTCTCTCTCCTCCCACTCCGTCTCCCAGCCGGGATAGCAGTGGCAACTGGTCCGGACCAGCCGGTGGGCTGGGAGCAGCTGTGGGCCATTGGGAAGGAACCCGGAGGCCTCTTGCTTCAGCCCACTGGAGCTCCTCGGTGGGACTCCTCAGCGTGACATCTCTGTTGTGTGTAGCTGGGACTAGGGACAGAGTCTCCTATTCAGGACACCTTCTTTCCTCCCTCGGGCATCCCCCCTGGGAGGCTACTAGGTGGCAGAGGACACCATGTGGGTTCTCAGAGACCCACCCTGAAATGGGGACTGGAGTCTGCTGGAACCGCAGCAACTAGTCTAGCGAAGAAAGCTGTGCCCGTGTGGGAAGCCCCGGAGGCTCAGGCCTGGTATCTGGGTGCTTCTGGGGCCCAACTGCTCCACTTTCTGGCTGGCGAAAAGGAGTTGCAGAAAAGACAGTGTGCTCCTGTGCGCTTGCTGGTTCGTGCTTTCTGTGATATAAACATGTATCCCACGGACAGTTGTAGCATCTTGTGCCTGCTGCCAATGTGTGTGTGCAGTGTCAGCTGTGTATACTGGTGACAAGGTGGGAGATTTGTGTCTGTCATTCACCTGTGCAGAGAGCGTATATTTTGGGCATTGTAATAGTCACGGCTAGTGCTCAGGGAGTATTTACTGGGACCACAGTATGTGTGGCATTCCTACCTCATGGTGACGCATGCCATGATGTTTGGGGCATAGCTTGCTGAATGGTAACAGAGAATATGTGCTTCGTAGGGCAGAGCCCCCCTCCCTCTGAGGCTGGCTGTCTGCACCCCTCAATTGCTATCTAGAGCAGAAAAGCAGGGGAGACCACTGTCATGGGAAGAGCCTTTAGTGGGCAGATAGCAGCCCACCTCCACCGAGGTGGGGACATTGAGCTGGACCAGCCCTGGAGGACTGAGCCTCTCTTTGCCCCTCAGAACAGAAAGGCAAGGGGCACCCGGAGGCTTGGGAGCCCGAGCCAGAGCAGACGCAATGAAGAAATTGGCCAGCGTTTCCTGGCTCTACCCAGGGCCTGGAGAAGGTGAGAGAAGAGAGCCAAATCGTACCCCACTTCCCCCAGGATGCCTACAGGGAGGCATCTGTCTCTAATTCCAGCCCTCAGGGCTTCTCCAAAACTCTACAGATTGGTCGTTTTCCTCCAGTGCTAAAAGTTTGAGACAATTGCAGCCTTTCTTCATCTGTCATTTCCTTGCTTTTCTCGCTCTTTGTACTTCTGAGTTTTTGTTAGAGAAGCTGATTTAGGGAATTTCCTAAGTGAGAGCAAAAGTATTTAAGAGAGTTTCTGACGTGTAGCAATTATGCCTTGGCATATACAGTCTGGTTTGGATGGCCCCGGGTGGGTGTATGTATCTATGTTTACTAGTGTGTACTATAAATACAATGTAAGTAGAGTTTGATACAAATACCCTGCCAATTTCTGAAAGTCCTGGGTAATGAGTTGTTACACATGGTACTGAATGGTGTGTGTGTGTGTGTGTGTGTGTGTGTGTGTGTGTAAACATCCTCACACTCACCCACTCACCGCTGACAGGATGAGCCCTCTCCTGGAATTTCATACAAATTCTTAATGTGGTGGAGCACGCCTGTAATCCCAGTACTTAAGAGGCTGAGACAGGAGGAGCATAGGTTCGAGGACAGCCTCCGCAACCTAGTGAGACCCTGTTTCAAAACAAAAAAAAAAAAATTTTTTTTAAAGGGCTGGGGGTGTAGTTCAGAGGTAAAATGCTCTTGGGTTCAATCCTCAGTACCACCACCAAAAAAAAAGCTCCCCCTAAAGTTGCCCAAGTCAGTGGCGTGGAGGAGGGGTATCCTGTTCTCAAGGGGGACTAAGACATCTTTGCCAATGCTACATGCACCAAGGGACTGTGGGAGGAGAACCCAAGGAGTTCTCAGGATGGCCCCACACCCCACTCCAGAGGGTGTGGGGGACCTACTTCCCCTTGCATGGGGAAAGGTTGCTGCCCCACATCTGGTTTGGTGGACAAGAGGCTGAGGACTTTCTCCTGAGGGTAGATGTATCCAGCTTTGTCCTGTCCCCCACAGGCCAAGAGGGAGTGATCAGCTGTGTGGAGCCCCCTGGTGGCAGGTGGAAATTGGGGGTAAATGCTGGCTTCGTGCAGCCAGGCAGAAAATTGCCCTGGATTGAGCTCTTCCCTTTTTGAGGGCCTGGGGCACCTGAACAGGTGGGTCAAATTCCTGGCTTCCTGAAAGGGGTCTGGGGCCAGGAAATGGCTCAGCCAAGCCCACTATGGCCAACAGCCTACGTGTGTGTATGTAAAATATTTGCCAGTGTGTATCCTGCTTATGTAGCTCAGCAGGGACCATACCTCTGGAGCCCTGTCCTGGTGGCTCTGCCACCACTGTGGGGCAACCCCTATCCCTAGTCCAGTGCTTTACTACTAAGCCACACCCTCAACCCAATCACTTTTTTTTTTTTTAAGATGGAGTCTCACACTGCTGGGCTCAGCTCTCCTTCTGTCTCAGCCTCCCAAGTAGCTGGGATTGTAGGTGCATGCCGTTGTGCCTGGCTTTCCATGTTCCTTAGAATAGCCTGTGGGACCTGCAGGGAGGGATGGGACCAGAAGTTCACACCTCTCTCCCGTGTAATGAGGACCAGGGGCATGGAGCTGGTGAGGCTGCGAGAACAGCCTTTATGCCCTCAGTTCTGCCTTAAGAACAACCAGAAATTAGCCAGGCATGGTAGCGCATGCTTGTAATCCCAGTATTTGG
>PVJS01023595.1:19275-29556 GCA_004027185.1 Glis glis
TGTGTGTGTGTGTGTGTGTGTGTGTTATTGGGGATTGAACCCAGGGGCATTCTACCTCCAAGTTACACCCCCAGCCCTATTTTTTTTTTAATTTTGAAACAGGGTCTCGTGAGGTTGATGAGAGTCTCACTACTTGCTGAGACTGTCCTCGAACCTGTGATCCTCCTGTCTCAGCCTCCCAAGTACTGGGATTACAGGTGTGCACACTACCACACCTGGCAAAAAATTAAGGATTCTTAAACCAGGGAGTGTTAATGGTTTTCTGAAGAAAGCGGGCTCCGGGCTGCACAGAGCGAGTCCCAGGAACCCCAAATCCCACTGCATTTGGTGAACCTGAAGACATGAGAAAAAGAAGGGACCAGCCAGAGGTTACCCAGCTGTCTGTAGAGAAAACAGCTTTATGAATTCTAAGGTGAGACCTGAGAGCTGCTGCCCCTAGGTGCCCACTGGGCTCTCTGAGGAGCGCAGGTCTCAGGCGTGGTGAGAAAGGCCAGCCTGTGATGGAGGAGAAGCAGCGCAGCCTGGGCTGAGCTTGGGGCAGACTCTGCAGCAGAAACTGCTGCCATCATGGAGGCTGTTTGTGGCACAGGCTCTGGCTTGGTGATGAGCTGTGACAAGCTTGTTCTGAGACCCTGTCACCCCAGGGAGGTGGTTTGTTCAAGATGAGGCAAAGACAGGGGGCTGTTGAGCTGGGAGGAACGGGTATGGAGTCAGATGTCCCCTGTTAATAACTATGCAACCTTGGGCAAAGTACCAATTCCAAATCACAGTTTTCTCATCTATAAAATAGAAACGATGATATAGAGATGTAGATCAGGGTTAAAATAACTAAATGCTCTATTGTCAAGGTGCCCAGATTCTCAGTAACAGTTTTGGGGGGGAAAGGGGGAGGAGTGGGAAGGAAAGAAGAAAAAACCTTTACTAGTAACTCGGCAGTTACATCCTAACCCAGCCGCTGCGCACCCCAAAGGCCCAGACCACCAGCATGCACCGGGGTCCCGACACATGCTCTTGCGTCCACCCTGCCCATCACACTGGCGCGGGGACAGGGCACACCGGGCTGCAGGGCTGCAGCAGAGTGAACACTCGTCCCCTGGGGGCACAGGTGGCGAGCCTCAGGACCCTCCCGTCGCTCCTCCACCGCCCTCTTCCTTCCCCCAAGGCCATCTTTACCAGTGGAGGAGGTTTTCTCTGGGACCGGCCCAGGCCAGGCTGACCCGCGAAGCGCCCCGGCTCACTTGCAGCCAGCGAAAAGCGCCGCTCGCGGGCTCTCTGGCCTTCAGTCGCCTCCCTCCGACACGCGGGACTGTTTGGATTTTTCTTTCCCTTTTTCAGAAAAGCAGAAGGTAGCCACTCGGAGGGAGGTTGTGGGGGTCAGCCGGTGGGCAAGGCTCCCTGGGCCTTTGTAGAGAAAAGGGAAACCCGGGGGCAAACGCAGGAAGCGGGTTGGGCCGGATTGCAGCGGCGAAGGCGCCGCGGGCGGGTGGGGTGCAGGGGCAGCAGCCTGGGAAGACCCGGGCTTGGGCCGCCCGCGCCTCCGGTGCGCGGGCCTGCTCTCTGTGCAGCAAGCCCAAACCCTCCAGTGCCCGCAGATCCCCTCCTGCTAGCCCTACACAAAATCCGGGGGTGGGTGAGGGGTGGCTCGGCCAGTTTGCACGGTAGGGAGGCTGGGGTGGGGTACAGGGGGTCTGGGGAAGCGCGGGAGTTCCTGATCGCCCGCAGAGGTGCAGACTGCCCAGGGCTGTGACCGTCGGAGCCCCCGCCTCGCGGGAAGGCCAACTCTAATTCTCCAAATTGGGACTTCAGCCTGCCCGATTGTCCTTATTCATAATACTACCGAACCGACAGCAAACAAAACCTTTCCCTACATTTTTCTCTATGTAAAAAGAAAACTCCCTGTCTAGGCAGGCAAACAAAAGAACAGGATCCCAGGAAATTTTAATCTCTATGGACCGAGGAGGGTTGGGGAATATGCCATTTGCTTTTTTGTTTGTTTGTTTCTAGAAGAGAAAAAAGGAAATTCAACACATATTTTTAAAAATCCGCCTCCCCAACAACCGCTGAAGGTTGAGTGTGCGCAGCGAGCCAGGAAACCGAGCCCCCGCCCGCAGTGACACCGGGCCTTTGTCCTCCTTCCTGAAGCCCCCGCGCCTGCTGACCATGCGGAGATAAAGGCCGGGTCAGGGCCCCGTGGAATCCTGAGGGACAGGGCAGCGGGCGGTCCCACTGGCCCCTTTCAACCTCTCCTGGGGAGGTTTCCAACCCGCTGGCCTGGAGGATCCACGGAACAGGGGCTGAGGTCAGGGTCTGTCCCCATCCGCAGGCGGAAACGAGGCAATAGATCCGCGGCGTCTCTGAAATTCTTCTGCCACTAAATTTTTGGGACCCTGGTCGCACCATGTTGTTTCCCTACTTAAAGACTCTAGATGGGTAAACAGCCGTGGCTCCCGCTCAACGAATCCTCCCAGTGAAATTGTGCGCAATCTTTTTGCGACTGTGGCTTTGGCAACCGCTGGGCTCGGTTGACCGGCAGGATCCGAACCCGTGCGGTGTCTGTCTATCCCAGCTGCACCCCGGTGTCTTGTCGCGGCCGCGGAGACTCCTGCGCCGGGTCTCGAATTGCCTGCGCGGACCATTCTGTTTGCGCAGAAGGGGGCTGTGCAGAAGGCCCGAGCGCGTTCGTGGCCTTGGGCAATCACGTTCTGTGGTTTAGAAACCCAGGTCGCGGCGGAACCCGAACCCCGGCGGCTTAGCCTTTGCAGGCGCGGCCTTGGGCGTCCCAGGGTGCGGTAGGAGTGCAGCTCAGACGCCCTTACAAAGGGGAGGACGACGTGCGGGTGCGGAGCCCGAGAGCGCGGTCTGTGCACACCTTGCAGCGCCCTGGGACCCTTGGCCAGCGCTGCAGCCCGAAAGCTCCGGAGCCACAAATTCTCTCAGGCCCATTCGCCTTCCTTTCTGATGGCTTGGGGTGGGGGAGACGGTCCAAGCCACCTTCCCTGAGCCTCATGGGTCAGGGACTCTCCTTTTTCTTCTGTAGGGATTCCACAGGGAAAGGCAAAGATGGGACGAACGTCCAGAGAAGTGAGGCCCGCAGCCCCCCACGCCCGCAGCGCCCTCCACCGCCTCATTTTTTTGCCCCCTGCCCCCACCCGCCAGCTCGGGGGTCTGGGTCCCCACTGAAACTGGAGCTGCCCACCGCTGGCAGATGAGAGATAAAGGAGCCCGGCGGCGCCGAGGCGCTGACCTACAGACCCGGATCCGGCCTTTTCCGCACCCCAGAGCCACACCCGGGACCCTACTTCCCGGGGAGCCTGTGACCCAGCTCGGGAGAAACGGCTCTGCGGGGCAAGGTACACACTGTCTCCGCGCACAGGCGGGCGTGTTCGCGTGCGGAGAACCGAGCGTGCAAGCACGCGGCTGCAGGCGGATGTCCTGTATCTGTTGCTTGTGCGTGCGTACTTGTGTGTATGGAGACAGGCATACACATTTACACACGCACAGTGTGTGTGGTGTGTGTGTGTGTGTGTGTGTGTGTGCGCGCGCGCGCGCGCGCGCACGTTTAGAAATTGTTTTAGCCTCTCTCCTGTTGTCTAGGGCGCAGGTACCACTAAGGCTGTTAATGCGTCATGATTATGCCTCACATTTACACAGGACTTTACAGTTTTCAAACATGCTTTTCACAACCATCCCGGGCAATGGCTTTCCTTTCGAAATTTTACAGATGGGGAAACAAGACAAGAGAAGTTCATGGGTGCCCGTTTACACACGGCCACAGAGACCGAGGCTAGCCCCAGAGCCGGGAGCCAGGCTGTGAACGTGGGCGTGTTTGTGGGCTGGGTCGCAAGATGGGTCTATTTAGTGCTCCAAGCGACCCCAGTTGGGTAGGCTCTCTGGCCCTTCGCCAGGCTTCCTGGAAGACCCACCGCGCCCCGCGCAAGGTTTCAATTCGTTTGCGGATAAGCTCGCTCTTCCGGAGCCCGGTGACCCCACGGCCCAGCGCAGGCAAGTTCAGAGCGGGCTTGAGGTGGGGTGGGGACGCTTCTCCAGGTTTCCAGGCCGCGGCCGCCCACGCGCAACTGGATCCCAAAGTCCGGCAGGCCTGTGTCTCCAAGGCAGCCACGGCAGGCAAACACGCAAGAAAAGGATCCCTTCACCCCAACCGCAAACCCAGAGGCGGAGCAGTGACGAAACTTGAATGCAGGGAGCTCCTAGTGTCTCCAATCCCTAACGCCCCTACTAGACTCGGAGCCCACCATGCCCGTTTTACAGCCTTGAGTAGTCAGAGGCTGAAGTGGCACCGCGAGGTGACCATGCACGATCAAGAGCCGGGCCTGGTGGCGCACGCCTGTAATCCAAGTACTTGGGAGGCTGACACAGGAGGATCGCAGGTTGAGGACAGCCTCAGCAAGCAGTGAGACTCTCATCAACCTAGAGAGACCCTGTTTCAATAAAATAAGGCTGGGGTGTAACTCGGAGGTAGAATGCCCCTGAGTTCAATCCCCAATACCACACACACACACACACACACACACACACACACACACACACACACACAGAGTCAAAATACGATTCCGGCCAGGTAGAGACCGGAATGCCCAGTTAGGTGTGCCTGCATCCCCAGCCCACGATCCCTCTGCCCCCAGCGCAGATCACCTGGTCCCCGCCTGTTCCACGTCCCCCGCGCGGGGCTTGGAGCCACCCCACTCCTCGCCTCGCCTCTGACTTCCCTGGCCAAGGACGCAAAAACTACCCTAGCTCTCACCAGCGTCATTAAAAGGGTTTCTGCAAGCTTGAAGCCTATTGCTGAAAAACATATACACTCCCTGTGCGGGGATCTGGTCCCCCGCCCGGTCCCCCGCCCCTGCCAGCCCTCGCTGTCCCAGAGCGAGGCTGTCGGAGGGCCGTAGCGTGACCACATCTCGCGGGGTGCCCTTGGGCCTCGGCGCCCGGCTCGGGTCGCAGCTCCCGGGGCTCCAAGGCCGCGGTTTGGCCAGGGCGCCCGGCGGCCTCGTGGCCTCTAGCCTGCCCTCTGCTGGCAGCGAGCGACATCGCCGTCGCCTCCCTCGGCGACCCTGGAGCAGCCGCTGGACGAGCTCTGCAGAGCGAGGCGACCCCACCCTGCTGGAGCCCCAGGGTGGCCGCCCACCGTCAACCGCTGCACACACCCGAGCGTGTTTCTCTTCTCAGTCCCGGCGTTTTGCTCCCGCCTGGCACCCGAGGCCCGGGGCGCTGAGACCAGCGCGGGGAAGAGGCGGAGCTCTGCGAGGGCAACCCCGCTGCTTTCCGGGCATCCCTGGCCGCCTGCATCCCGCAGGTGAGGCGCCCGCCAGGCCCCCCGCGACGCCGGGACGGGGGATGCCCCAGGCTGTGCCCAGGCCTCTCTACTCTCAGCCACTATAACTCTGTAGCTTTGATTATGGGTCCCGGCCTGCGCAGAAAAGCCTGGCTCCCTGGCTGTGGGCTTCCACCTCCACCTGTTGTCGCCTTTGCCTCTAGTTTTTGCAGCGCTCTTCTTTGTCTTCCTAACAGAAGAGCGGCGGGACGACAGGAAGGGGCCGGCTCTCTACCCGCACCGCAGGGCCTCCCTCAGGTAGCCCCTTGCGAAACTGATCCCAGACGCCCCCATCCTCAGTCTTGAAATAAGTCTTAGGCAGTGAGGCGGAGAGAGAGTTCCACCTGCTGAAATCCATCCTGGGGTAAATTCTTTTTTTTTTTTTTTCCAGCGCTGGGGATTGAACCCAGAGACTCAAGCATGCTAGACAAGCGCTCTGCCACTGAGCTACATCCCCAGTCTTCATTCTGGGGTAAAACTTTTTGGGGGAAGGGGGGATTGAACCCAGGGGCATTCTACCTTCATGATACACTCCCAGCCCTTTTTATTTTTTATGTTGATCTTTTTTTTTCTGATACTGGGGATTGAACCCAAGGGCATTCTATCTCCAATATACACCCGCAACCCTTTTTATTTTATTTTATTTATTTATTTATTTTTTATTTATTCATTTGGCGGTACCGGGGATGGAACCCAGCGGCGTTCTACCTCCAAGCTATACCCCCAGCCCTATTTTATATATATATATTTTTTATTTTGAAACCGGGTCTCCCGAAGTTGCAGAGGCCCTCACTAAGTAGCTGAGGCTGGCCTCGAACCCGGATCCTCCGGTCTCCGCCTCCCAAGTACTGGGATTACAAGCGTGCACCACCACACCCAGCTCCTTTTTATTTTTTATTATTTATTTATTTATTGTGGTACTGAGGATTGAACCCAAAGGCATTCTACCTCTGCGCTATACCCCCAGCCCAATTTTATTTCTTATTTGGAAACAAGATCCCACTAGGTTGCTGAGAGCCTTGCTAAGTTGCCGAGGCTGGCTTTGAACCTGCAATCCTTCTGTCTCATTCTCCCAAGTACTGGGATTACAAGCGTGCACCACTGCACCCAGCTGCCTGTTTTATTTTTGAAATAGAATCTCCCTAAGTTGCTGGGCCTCACTAAATTGTTGAGGCTGACCTCGAACCTGTGATCCTCCTGTTTCAGCTTCCCAAGTACTGGGATTATAGGTGTGGGCCACGGAGCCCACCTCTGGGATAAAAATTAACCAGTAATCATACCTGTGTGTTTCCAGTGCTATATTTGAGGCATTTTTACTTTTTCTTCCACTAACAAGGAAACCTCAAATTGAAGAAAACTGGGAAAGTAAAGCATTAAGATGCACAAAGAAAACAAAAATTCCAGTAATCCCCATCCCCACAAGGCAACCACAGTTAGTTTTGGTGACGTTCTTCTGGTCTTTTATTTATTTTAATAAAATAAATAAAATCACGGACTATATTTTACATAGAATTTGCAATTTTGTACCCTGCGTGTGTGTGTGTGTGTGTGTGTGTGTGTGTGTGTGTGTGTTTTATTAGGGATTAAACCCAGGGGCATTCTACCACCAAACTACACTCTTGGGACTTTTTATTTTGAAAAAGGGTCTCCCTAGGTTGCTGAGAGTCTCATTAAGTCGCTGAGGCTGGTCTTGAACCTGCCATCCTCTTTTCTCAGCCTCCTGAGTACTGGGACTGTGTATAGGTTTGCGCCACCATGCCCAGCCTGCTTGTCTTAATCTTTTATTATAAGCATTTCTCCATATCTTATTCTTTGAGAAAAGATCTTCGACAACTGCTTAATGATCCATTATATGGATAAACAATAGTTTTTCTATATACCAGCAACAATTCTGTTTGTTTCACGCCCAGAAAAGGCTCCAAAGCCATACTCCCCAAAATATATAATCAGTAGTTGACTGATAAATGTTGAATTTTTTTTTCTAGCCTAATAGAGAGTCGTGGCCCCATTCTCAGGGCATGAGGAATACACCCAAAAATTTGGGGTTGCCTTGAGCTGGAAGAGGTTTTTTGTTTTTTATTTTTTGTTTCTTGGTTTTTGTTTTTGTTTTTTTTTTTTTCAGTACTGGGGATTGAATCCTGGGGCATTCTACCTCTGAGCTACACCCCTAGCCCTATTTTTTATTCTTTATTTTGAAACAGGTTCTCACTAAGTTGCAGAGGGCCTCACTAAGTAGATAAGGCTGGCCTTGAACCTGTGATCCTTCTGTCTCAGCCTCCCAAGTACTGGGACTATAAGTGTGTGCCACTGCGCCCGGCTGGAAGAGCCCTCTAGCCCCTGCTGACAGCTGTCTCCCTTTGCTGGAGACCAGTGGAGCTGGGGTGGTGGGAACCATGTCTTGAAAGAAAGCAGGGAGCCAGGCCTGGTGGCACACGCCTGTAATGCCTGTACTTGGAAGGCTGAGACAGTAGGATCATGAGTTTGAAGCCAGCTTCAGCAACTTAGCAAGACCCTCAGCAACTTAGTGAGACCCTGTTTCAAAATCAAAAGGGCTGGGGTTTAGTTCAGAGGTAGAACACCCCTGGGTTCAATCCCCAATACCAAAACAAAACAAAAAGACTGAAAGCGGGAACCAGCAATGTATCTGAAGCGCTGCCCCCCCCCCTGCTTCTAGGACCAAAACATTGGCCACAAACGGTGTTTGCGACCTGGGTTTCTGCGGTGTCTTGTAGTGGTTACGAGTCAAACATGCCTTTATTTGATCTTGGACCTCCCTCTTGGAAGTCGTGTGACCTCAGAAAAGCCGCTCCACCTCTCTGAACCTCATTCTACAAATTGGGATAATAATGCCTACCACATGAAGCTTTTGTAAGTACTCAAATAATCACGCACTTAGCCTGGTGCCCGTACAAAGAAACTTTCAATCCATGGTAATTACTTCTCCTGCCTCTGCCTGGACTGCTGCTTCTGACGTTAGGTCTGGTCTTGGGGATCACTGAAATTACCCTCTCCCTCAACTCCTGACCCCACGGCTACTGTTAAACACAGTCCAAATCCTGGCACTAAGCCGGGGCCAGGTTCTCGGGGTCTGGGAGTCATTTCAGCATTCTGGTTGGGCTGCTCAGAACCTGCTGACAATCAGGACTGACTGGGCTGGGGCTGTTTATACTAGAACCGTTAAAACAGGAAAATATGCAAACCCTTCATTCACAGGAATCCGGCTATTGTTGGGTCAGAAATGATATTTTTGTTTCTAAAATAAAAGGTACATTTGCTGCTACACACACACACACACACACACACACACACACACACACATGCTTACATTTTTCTCTCTTTTTCTTTTTTTTGTTTGTTTGTTTTGTTTTTTTCTTTGAGAACTGGGGATGGAACCCAGGGACATTCTACCTCCGAGCTACACCCCCAGCCCTATTTTTTATTCTTTATTTTGAAACAGGGTCTCACTAAGTTGCGGAGGGCCTCACTAAGTAGCCAAGGCCGGCTGCAAACCTGCGATCCTCCTATCTCAACCTCCCAAGTACTGGGATTACAAGCGTGCGCCACCACGCCCGGCTTTCTTTTTCTCTTGGCTGTGTTTACAGAGCTCAGAAGGCAAAGCAAATAATCTGATTCATCTTGCCAGTTCACGCAGCTACCTGAAAAGGTCCCTTTGGCCTGAATGCACAGTCTATGTGTTCCAAAAAGCCTGACCTTTACTGGGCTCTATTTTATATATCCACAGACTAGGCTCTTAGCCATATGTCACACAAAGTGCCGTCAAAATCCATCTCCCAAGCCAGGCATAATGGCACACACCTGTATTCCCAGTACTTGGAAGGCTGAGATAGGAGGATCGCAGGTTTGAGGCCAACTCAGCAACTTAGCAAGACCCTCAGCAACCTAGCTAGACCCTGCTTCAAAATAAAAGATAAAAAGGGCTAGGGGTACAGTTCAAAGGTAGAATGCCCCTGGGTTCAAAAAGTACAAAAAGAAAAAGAAAAACAAAATCTATCTTCCAGAATTGATAGGTTGATAGGGATGACACCTCCACCTAGAAAAAAAATCAAAGAGTTTAACTTTAAAAACTTCAGCTAAGCCAGGCGTGGTGGCACACGCTTGTAATCCCAGTACTTGGGAAGCTGAGACAGGAGAATCGCAGGTTCACAGCCAGCCTCAGCTACATAGTGAGGACCCCCGCAACTTAGTAAGACCCTGTTTCAAAATAAAGAATAAAAAAATAGGACTGGGGGGATAGCTCAAAGGTAAAATGCCTTTGGGTTTGATCCCCAGTCTTAAAAAAAAAAAAAAACTTTGGCTAGGCATGATGAAGCACAACTATAATCTCAGCTAGTTGGGAGGCTGAGGTAGGATTGCAAGTTTGAGGCCAGCCTGGGCAAATTAGCAAGACCCTGACTCAAAATTTGAAGAAAAGCCGAGCACGGTGGCGCACACTTGTAATCCCAGTACTTGGGAGACTGAGACAGGAGGATCGCAGGTTTGCAGCCAGCCTCAGCAACTTAGTGAGGCCCTCAGCAACTTAGACCCTGTTTCAAAATAAAAAATAAGGCCAGGTGTGGTGGCGCATGCTTGTAATCCCAGTACTTGGGAGGCAGCGACCAGAGGATCCGGGTTCGGGGCCAGCCTCAGCTACTTAGTAAGGCCCTCCGCATCTTTGTGAGACCTGGTTTCAAAATAAAGTATAAAAAATAGGGCCGAGGGTGTAGCTTGGAGGTAAAATGCCCCTGGGTTCAATCCCCAGTACCGCAAAAAATAAAATAAAATAAATAAAAATAAAATAGGGTTGGGGGTGTAACTCAGAGGTAGAATGCCCCTGGGTTCAATCCCCAGCACCAAAAAAAAAAGAGTGGAGGTGTTCAGAGTGCTTGCCTAAAGCCAGGCGTGGTGGTGCATGCTTGTAATCCCAGTACTTGGGAGGCTGAGACCGGAGG
>PVJS01023596.1:0-29451 GCA_004027185.1 Glis glis
ATTAAATTGTTTTGGAAATAAGGATTTGATTGTGTATGGACATTTTAGCAGGTCAATATCTATTTTTAGCCCAACTAACCAGTTACTGCTTGTCTGATCAATTATTATTTGGAACCAGAACAGGTGCCAAAAATCTATCAGAGGCAGAGTGAAAAGACAGGTAAAGGATTTTCACGTTGATTGGCATTTCGTTAGCTTACATGTGAATCATGTTGAAATGAAACTAATTGTCCAATGTGTTAAGAAGTTTTATTCATATGAAGAACTTAAAAGTATTATCATGCATAAAACCATTTTATAAACTCTTCAAAGATAAAACATCTTAGGGTGCTTGAAATGGACAAGAATGGAAATGACATAGGATTAAAGTCCCAATTCTAATGTTTTAAATTTCACTCTTATTATTAAGTTTATGAAATATCCCTATGACCATTAAATGTTTGCTCTTCTTGCCTCTTAAATTGAATTTACTAAACATCTTTTAAGTGTTTACATGAAAATCATCATGTTAGCACCATAAGAAACAATATTGAGTTATACAATGTGCAAAAATACCCAAGGAGCTTCTCATCTAATGAGTCAAGTGCAACTATTAATTTATTGAAAGCTCATTCCTTGAGTGCTAAGTGAAAAGGTAGCCCATTGTACTTTGAATTTAAGTGAGATAAAGCATACATTCTATTGCGGATATAGGGACGGGTACATAGAGAATATGACATTTCAATTTAAATTTGGAAGGTGAAAATAATGGCATAATAAATTATTTCACATCACACTTAATATCAAGCAATCTATTCCTCATAATCTCATAATAAATTGAAAGTGATTTAAAAGTGATTCAGCAGGGGAAAACATATTTGGTTCATGTAAATGTATATGCATTATTCTTTTCAAACTATTATGGCAATCCATTAGTGGACTGTGAAATTATTGAGCAGATTTCCATCAACATTAAACAAAATTTAAAGAGAAGAGCGGAGAAAATATTAGAATGCAATACCTACACATAGCATAAAAAAATCATGAAATGTTTGTTTCATTAGTGTGTGTGTGTGTGTGTGTGTGTGTGTGTGTGTGTGCATGCCTGCATGATTACGTGTGTATGTAATGAGTATGATGTAAAATGTCCCTTGCTGTTGTGTTTGAAACATTTAATCCATATGCACATTTTGTTCATCTATATGTCTAGTATATGTCTGTTGTCACCTATATCTATACTAAAATAAATACATAAATTGTAAGATTTAGATAATCTAGAGCACTTTCCTTAAGATTTCCCAATAGTGAAATTTGCTGCCTTTGCTTTGCAGTTTTGTGTTTCTCTGCTTCAGCACTATGGAGTACTACTATCTAGTATTTTGGAGCATTGCTATCATGATTCCAGGTACATGATTTGAGTAGATGATGAGGTTGTTGACTGAGCCATTGCCTTCAGCTCGTTTTGCTTTTTCTTATTCTGTCTTCTCTAAGTGATCTCTGTTGATATAGTACTAGTTTTATCCTTCTATAAAATAGGTAAAACAGATAACATGAGAAGGAGAAAAGATTGAAGACTTCCCATAGTGGGTAAATGAGAACTGGCATGGATTTCAAAATGCTCTTTCTTCAGGATGATAAAATTCTCTCTTGTTGTCATTAGGTGCTGAGTCATTTAATATAACTTTTGTAATCATCAGAAAATATAGGTGTGATTAATGCTAATTTTATCAAAGATCAGAAAAGAGCAAAAAATTTCCACTTGCTAAATGTGCTTGGTGTCTTTGAAACTTGTTGAGGGAAGATTTTATTTAGCATTTTACCTAACATTTCTCAAAGAGTCATAAAAAGCTAACATTATATAATTTTTTTGCAATATTTGATTGTGATAACAAAAAGCTATCCAAGCCCCAGTCCTTCTCCCTAGAGAACATGCACATCTTCATTGGATTTATCACTCTTTGGACTGTTCCCTTATGGACTTACTCAAGAGTAGAGACAAAGAAAAAAAAATGGGCAATATAATTGAATAGACACTTCTCAAAAGAAGAAATATAAATGGGCAATAAATATATGAAAAAATATTCAACATCACTAGCAATCAGAGACATGCAAATCAAAATTATACTGAAATTCCATTTAACCCCAGTTAGAATGGCAATCATCAAGAATATAAATAATAATAAATGCTGGTAAGGATGTGGGGAAATAAGAACTCTTACACTGTTAGGGTAGAATTGTAAATTAGTACAACCACTATGGAGATCAGTTTGGAAGTCCCTCAAAAAACTAGAAATGAAACCACAATACAAACCAGCTATACCACTCCTCATTATCTTTCCAAAGGAATTAAAATCAGGAAACTGTAGTGATGTATGTATACCCATGTTTATAGCAGCACAATTCAGAATAGCCAAATTATGGAACCAAACCAGGTAAATGGATAATTAAAATGTGGTGTGTAGACACCCAATGGAATTCTATTCAGCCATAAAGAACAAAGTCATGTTATTTGCAGAAAAAAAATGAATGACACTGGAGAATATTATGCTATGTGAGATTAGTCTCAGAAAATCAAGGGTGGTAGGTATATTTTTTCTCATATATGGAAGCTAGAGAGAAAATAAGAAACATAAGGGACTTTAAATAATGCAGAGAGAAAGAGAGAGAGATACCTGTAGTGTAGTTGAAGGTAGTTAGGGGAGTTAGGGGAGTTAGGGAAGAGTTCAAATAATATTATGGCAATATCTGAAGGTATTACTACCAATCTCACTAACTCCTGTGGGGAGGGAAGAGGGTAGAGTGGGATGGAATGTGGAGGAAAATGCCCAAAGAGCTGTGTGCATGTATGTTTTTATCACATTGAACCTCACTATGACATATAATTGCAATGCACTAATAAAATGATTTTTAAAATATTATTCAAAGTAAAACAACAACAAAAAGTAAAGACAAGGGCAAAGTAAGCCTTGAAGAGTGTATGAATTGAAGGTGATTCCTAGCTCCTAATTCAAAGACATTATCATAGGGTTGAATTTAGGTTAAAGATTTCATAATCTAATGGGACAGATTTGAGGCTGGAACGCTGGGTCCATGGCCTAGCCCCCTCTCATAATCAGAGCCATTGCATATTCACAGTTATAGCCTATGTTTATATTTAGACTTATTTGTACTCCAGGAAACCTCCAAATAGCTTTTTCCCCCTTCATAGAAATTTTAAATAATGAATACAAAAAGTCCACTCAAAAAGAATAGACTAGGAAAGTATATAATTTGTAAGATAAACCTTTTTTGTGTGAAATGATAATATTCTAATATTTTAGGAAGACCATACATAATTAGGAGTAGATATGATTTAGATGCTATCAGAATTCCAACATGACATTGTACTAGAGCATTGTACTCTCAATCTATTTTATTATTATTTTATATAGTTGATTATCTAAAATTCTTTTTAATTTTGAGGTCTCCAAAATAAGACTATAAATATATCTGATTATAGATTTTTTCTTAAATCCCCTTAAGACAGTATGCTGCTGGGCTTGCATACCTGTAATCCAAGAAATTTAGGAGACTGTGGGAGGAGATTCACATGTTAGAGGGCACCTTTGGCACTAGCAAGACTTTGTCTCAAAATAAAAATAAAATAAAATAATAAAATAAAAATGTCTGGGTATATTGCTTAGTGGCAAAGCACTACTGAGTTCAATGTTCAATATACTGAGAGAGGGAGGGAGGGAGAGAGAGAGAGAGAAATATATGAATATGCTGGTTAGTAGTCTGTTTAAAAAATTTAGTAATTATAAAAATATTTATAGCCAAACTGCAAATCCAAATATCAAACACTTATTCAATTATTGACAAACTTCTAGAAAATTACCCTTTTGTTTCATTATTAAGAAGATACAATGTCTGCTAGAAAGAATCTGTGAGTCTTGAGACCCAACTTTTAAGATCTATCTCAAGTAAGTTTACCAATTTTGCCCTTATTTCACTCATTTATGATTTTTTTAAAAAGCTTATTGGTGCATTGTTATTATGCATCGTAGTGAGGTTCAAAGTGATAGAAACATACATAGACACATCACTCCTTGTGTGTTTCCCTCCTGGTTCCCCCAAATATTGAACTTAATAGTATTTAGTATTTATGTAAGAGGGTTATTTTAAGTGTATAAAATGTGTTTGTTTCCGAGTCATTCAACTCTATTCTTTCTTTTGTACTATAAGCATAATCCACTACAAATGGTACAAAAATCTTGGCATTCTTGGATTTTAATGTAGACTCTATAATGGAGTGAATGTATTATCGTAATCATTCATCTTACTCTTGTTTAAGAGAAAATGCCTAAAGGAATTTCAGCTCTTTTAAGAAGTATATAGATTTATTTTTGGATAGCCCATGATTTTAAAAATTACAGTAAAATACATATAAAATAGAATTTGCCATTTTAGCCATTTTAAGTGTAGAGTGCAGTAGTCATTGTAGGTAAATTCATATTGTTGTGCTCCCAATCTCCAGAACTTCTCTTATAAAACTGATCTCCATCCCCAGTAAACAGCCCCTCCCTCCATTATTGACAACCATAATTCTACTCTCTTTGGGTTTGACTACCTCGAATAACTTAAACAAGTAGGACCACTTAGTATTTGTCTTCATGTGATTGTCTTATTTTTACCTTGCACAATGTCCTCAAGTTTTATCCATGGTACATCATGTGTCAGAATTTCCTCCATTTTAACGCTGAATAATATACTATTATGTTATGGTCTGGATCTGCATTGCTCCCCCCCAAAAAAAAAAGGTTTGTGTGTTGAAAACATGGTCCACGATGCAGCAGGGCTCAGAGGTGGGACTTTTAGTCAGTGATTGGATCGTGAGGGTTTTGATTAATCCCTTGATAGATGAATGGACTCCTAGGAGGTAAAAATCCTTCTGAGTAGTTGGTATTTGAGCAGGAAATCTATGAAATTGCTGAATTAGAAAGGTTCAGATTTCTAGAGATGGTATTGGTAACGGACATTTGAGGGGTATATCCATTCTCATAAATGTATTTGCTTTTATAGAACTATTTCTTAATATATAGTGAAGGAATTCTAAATATTATTCAAATCTTAGAATTAAATTAGCTATATAGACCCTATAAAATTTAGATTTTGTTTTTCTTTCATTTTATGTTATACAGAAAATGTAACTGAAGTGATAATTTGTTCTAAAAAATCAGCAATTCCCTAGATTTACATGTCTATGATAATTTTAGTTATCTCATTAAATTCTCTTGAGATATAATCAAATATAACTTTTTACACCATTTATCTGTTAGATAATTAACTTCAATATAACTTGCAAATATTTAATATTCAAAAGTTGTAAAATAAATTGACCTTTAGCAACTAATGTTTAACAAATTTAACACTGCTCATTCCTTAAAAATGGATTATCCCTGTCTTTCCATCATATATACATTGCTATTTGCATGGAACAATGCCCTGTTTTGAATAACTCCTCATATTCAAAACAACTTATTTCAAACAAAGATGAACATTTATAAAATGTCTGTCCTATTTGTCCTAACAACAATAGGTAAAAACATAATCATTGAACAAAAGAAAGAAAAGTGAATTTGTGTATTACTATGTCCTTTCTGAAGCAGCTCCTAAAAAAATTATAATATGCAAGTTAAATATTATATTATTAACAAGGATTTCTGACATATACTATGACCTTATATAAAAATAAAACAATATTTGCAAGAAAATAAAAGTTAACCAGAAAACAATGAAAAATTCTAATAAAATTATGTATATTTCCAACAAGAAAGTAAAACCCAGTGCACCCCTACAGGACAACTTTGAAGTGTTAAAAAGAACTTTGTGGTTTTAAAACATAACCTCTGATGTTGTTGGTTAAAATTGTATTAGTTGCATCAATTTATGCTTTGTGGTTTTACATATGGCTGGTTGTGATTACCTATGTGTGGGTCATAAATGTTTTCCAAGCAGTCAAATTGCCTGTCAGCTGCTAAAGGGGCAGAATTAATGAGAAACTTACTTTATAGTCTAAAGAATAGCAGCTGGGATCTGTTTTAACAAGTCCCAGGAAACATACATGGAAGGGAATTTTTTGTGGCCAGACTTATATCCAGCCTCATCTCTAAAAGTCCTCATTGAGAACAGTCAGACAAAAACCAAGGACACAGCAACAGCTTTGCACATTATTGGTTCTCAACAGTGGCAGAGGGTGCCATGTCCTTTTCCTCTTGTTTTATAGCTGGGCCACAGTTCTAAGCCGCCCTTTCAACTAGATGTGGCCATGTAAATTAAATTTGGCAGTGGAATATGGGAACAAGAAATGTGTGCTACTTCCAAGCCTGGATCATTTCATGTTTGTGGTCATTTGTTATTTTTCTTAATTCATCATTTGCATGAATGGAAAAAGCTCATAGAACTGGAAGATGAAAAAATAAGAGAGAAGGGTCTTGGAACTACTGTATATACCATCTGCCAATCACCAGTGCTATTATGTAAATTAGAAGAAAATCTCTGTTGTTTTGTCCCTAACATTTTTAGATTGAGTGTTGACCATAGTTAGATGGTTACCCAGAATATTACACCACTCAATATGAGAACTATCTTATTGGGAAAGATAATCTAATAATTTAACACTGTTTTCTCAAAAGATGAGCAGAAAAATCTGAGGGGATATGAAAAAATTAAAAAGTTTCTTTTTTATTAATTTTAAAGAAAGAACATTTTTCTGCCATTTAATATATCCCTTACTGGAAGTGTATGACTCTTAAATAAACATATATTTTGGGCTGGGCGTAGTGGCGCATGCTTGTAATCCCAGTACTTTGGGAAGCAGAGACTGGAGGATCCAGGTTCGTGGCCAACCTCAGCGCACATGTGCACGCGATCTATATCTATATCTATATCTATATCTATATCTATCTCCTCTCTCCTCTCTCTCTCACTCTCTCTACCTAGTGAGGCCCTCCGCAACTTCGTGAGACCCGGTTTCAAAAATAAAGCATAAAAAAAATAGGGCCAGGGGCGTAGCGCGGAGGTAGAATGCCCCTGCGTTCAATCCCCGGTACTGCAAAAAAAAAAAAAAACATATATTTTGGAAGGAATGAAGATCAAAAACAATTTTGATATATAGTACAGTATGATTCAATAGGTTTTATATACTTCTGATCAAAGAGCCAGCTGTAGGGGTAAAGTTTAAAGAACTTGTGAAAATTGGAAGAATACAGCATTTCATCTGCATTCTGCCAGTTCAAGGACCCTGTAAGCACAAAACACAGGGACATTTGATAGATTTTATTTATCAAAGTTGGCAAGTTTTTATCAGCACGTTACTATGAGAGGACGTCACTGTCCATTTTCCATCTTTGCATCTGCAGTGGCCTCATAACTTGCTTTGATCAATAGCATGTAGTGGAAGCGGAGTGGAGTTCCAATCCCAGGCCTCCAGGTGCCTGGCATTTTTGCACTGCTATCCTGATCATGAGCCTGTTCCAATTTTCTTGAGGATGAGAGACCATGTGGAGAAAGTGATTCATCCTTCCTCGATACCTAAGCCATCCCAGTGGAGGCTCTGTAGAAGAGAAATGTCCCGCCTGAGCACAACCACAATTGTTGAACCACAAAATAGAAACCAATAAATGATTGCTGTTTCAAGTCACCAATTTGAGGCAACTAATTTTGTAATTTGTTACATTGTAAAAGACAACTGGCATAAATATTATTATAGAAGGCGAGTATTACATAAGTAAAAGATGCAGGGTAATTAGAAGCTCAAAATTGATTTTAATTAAAATTAAGATTTTAAAAAACTAAAATTAAAACAATGTTACATTAATAAAGAATTGAAATAACATTGTGTCTCAAGTTTCACTAATAAACTAACTCAAAAGGATAATACTGCTTTACCAAGAATGTGACCGTTTGTTACGAATTCCACCTAATTTTACACACCCCAGGCATAGCAGTATACATATTCCCATCCTTGCCAGAACATCACTGTAGTTGAAATGTACTTCCCTGCTCTATGACTCTGGGCTTGAGTTTGCCACTCCATCTAGGGCCAATAGAATGTTATTAGAACTATAGTACATAGAGATTTAAAATTGGCTTGTGTGGTTGGGCCTGCTCTCTTGTGCTCGGCCGTTGCCAAAAGAAGAATGTATACTATTTGCAGACAGAGTCCTAAAATGAGACACGTGAAGAACTGTTGACTCTTCTACCTATATATCAGCATCCTTAATCAGATCTGGTCTATGAGACCAATCTAGATCTCTTGCAACCCAAAAACATAAGAATGAATGTAAGTTACTAACATCAAGGATGTTTATTATTCAACAGCTCAGTGATAGTAGCTGCCATGAAATCTAAGAGACACATCTGTATTCCAACATTAAACGCAGGTGCACACACTATAAGATTTTGATAATAAAGAAAAATATCTATATACTTTGTCTCATTGTTAATTCACTATGCTTAATTTATATAACAAGTCTGTTGAAGATTCTGATCTCAAGCAATGACATTTTTATGGCAGCGGCATTTAAAATTGCATACTATCCGGGAGTGAATAAACCAATTTAAATTCATTAAAGCAAACATTTTTTTCTAATGTGAAGATATGCTTTAATTTCAGTTCTCATATAATTAGTACATATGATATTCTATTTATTTATGCAATATGTAGATGTGCTTTCTATTTCTCTTCATTAAATTTCATTTCTAATTGCTATTAACTCCGTTAACATTTCTATATATTTGAAGGGTGAATACTGTGTTCACCTGCAATGAATGTATCTAAATCAATGTTTTTCAAATTGGGGTGTGTGAACAAATTCCATCAAGATCACCATGGATGATTCTAGAGTTCTGTCCCAGAACTACTGAATCAGGACTTCTGAGGGTTGTGTGTAGCATTTGCATATTTAGCAAGTTTCAGAAACACTATCCTAAATAACTTTACATACTTTGCTTCTTTATTCCAAACACTGTTTCTTGCTACTCTTTTACCTTATACATATTTTGCATATCAGTATTTACGAATCCATTCTTCACTTTGATGCCAGGTGTAGTTCCACAAATGGGGACAAATGAATATATCTCCCGGTTAAATATCAATATTAATGTAAGAAAAACTCACAGATTTATAATTATTTAATAGTTTCTTTTATTCACTTTTATATTTTTGCTTATTTAATATTATATGAAGCAATAGAGTTTTATTTCATTATTTTAATAGGAATTTTTATTGAAATAATTGTGGTTTTACATGCAATTATTATAATAATCCATAGAAACTTCTAAACCTTTTTGTTCAGTCCCCCATGGTAGCAATTTTTTAAAAATATAGTGCAATATCACAAACAAAATACTGACATAGACGTAACATAAAATTCATAAGGATTTTTCCAGTTTTATATGCACTCATGTATGTTTGAGTATATGAGTTTAATTACGTACAGTTTTATTATGTGTTTTGACCTGGATATCTACCACCACGGTCAAGATTCTTAATGGTTTCATCACCACAGGATGAAACTTCACGGTATCTTTTCATAAATACATCCAATGCCTCCTACTCTTTGTACCGCCTTAAACCTGGTCAACCACCAATCTGTCCTCAGTTTTCAACATTTTGTGATTTGAAATGTGTTCATACTGTGTGATTGGTTCTTAGCATTAGCTGTTTTTATGCAGCACAATGCTCTGTTGAACATAGCAATACTCCTCCCCATTTACTGCTGAGTGTAAGTCCATTGTTTTAATGTAGCATAGCTAAATCAATCATCTATTGGTGGGTATAGGACTGTTTGAAATTTGGGGCTATTACAAACAAAGATGCTAGGAGCCTTTTTGTATAGGATTTTATGTGAAAATATGTTTTCATTTCTCTTGGAAAAATGCACAATTATGCAGTTTCTAGGACATGTGATATCGAATGTTTAGCTTTTAAGAAACTGTCAAATTGTTTTGCAAAGTGGCTATATATTTTATATCACCATAAGTGATGTATGAATGATCCATTTTCTTCACATCTTAACCAGCATTTGGTATTGTTAGCATTTGGGGGGAGGGTGCATTCTGGTAGTTATATAAATATATATTATTGTGGTTTTATTTTGCATTTCCCTGATGCCTAAATATGTTGAACACATTTTCATGTACATATTTACCATCCATTTATCGTCTTGATTGAAGTGTCTATTCACGTATTTTTCCCATTTTATAATTGGATTGTTTGGTTTTTTTTAAAGTTTTGAGACTTCTTTATATACTCTAGATACTATTCCTTATTCAGATATGCAGTTTACAAATGCTTCTCCTAATTTATTATTTTTAAGAAGAGGACTATAAAATATTTTATCTAGTTTTCTATAATTAAGTTGAGACAAATACAATTATTTAATTTTAACTTAAAATGAAATGAGTCTGTTATAGGGTAAAAATGAGCTTAATTGAAATCATATTATCCAGTTTTCTGTTTCTGTCACAAAATACCTCAGAAAAACAAATTAAAGGAGGAAAGATTTGTTTTTGGCTCGTGATTTCAGATGTTTCAGTCTATAGTTACCTGGCTTCATCATTTTGGGCCTGAGGTAAAATAGAAGAATATCTCAGCTGAAGGGCATGGCAGAAGAAAACTGCTCACCTCAAGGCAGCCAGAAAGTAGAGTGATGAGAGAGAGAGAGAGAGAGAGAGAGAGAGAGAAACAACACCAGGGACAAGATATAGTCTGCAGGGCACACCCCCAAGGACCCACTGTCTTAGATGAAGTCCCACCTCCTTCAATTTCCACCTCCTCCCTATAGCCCATTGAGCTATGATTCCATCATTGGATCACCCCACTGGTGAGGTCAGAGTCCTCATGATCCAATCACTTCCCAAGGCCCTGCCTTGGAATAGTGCTACATTGGGGACCAAGTCCTCAAGACATCAGTCTTTGGGGGACATACAAGATCTAAACCATAGCAAAAAGAAAAGAGAAAGAAGTGATAAAATATAAAGATATCATGCACTGAAGGGGAAAGACAAACTTTCTTTTGCAGCTTACTGGCATATCAGAGTTTGCCTCTCTTGCCCCAGAACTTCAGCATCCAAGGAGCATTGTGTCAACATTATCCACACGAAATGAATAGAAAATTAAGATGTTTTCCTTCACTTGATTCTTTTTCAGTGTTTTTTTTTTGGCAATACTTAATGAGTTAAGGATACATTAAATACCCAGAGTCAGGGATAATCAAGGGACTTAGATTTTGGTATATTATTCATTAATAACACAAAGAATTCTGGGGAAAGTATATTTTGCATAATCTTCCCCCCAAAAAAGTATATGTCAAGATAAATGGCATACAACTGGGATTTTTTTGTACTTAATTACTGTCTTTTCATTTTTCTAAGACACTTTTTTTTTGTGGCACTGGGGATTGAACCCAGGGGCATTCTACCTCGGAGCTACACCCCCAACCCTATTTTATTCTTTATCTTGAAACAGGGTCTCACTAAGTTGCGGAGGGCCTCACGAAGTAGCTGAGACTGGCAAAGAACCTGTGATCCTCCTGTCTCACCCTCCCAAGTACTAGGATTACAAGCATGCACCACCACGCCCGGCTTCTAAGATACTTTTGAGTAGAAAATATTTTTAAAATTTACAAAAACATATGATATTAAAGCATTTTTATGATGTGCCAGGAATTTTTCTCTGAAAATATTATTAAAATTTTGATTAATTTAATTATAGGTATTATGTGCAAATTACAAAAATATCAGTAAATATGTGTTACTTTATAATATGGCCCAAACATTCTTCAATTTATTTTTATCTTGTATTTATCACTAATTTGATATAATTTTAGTGCAATTAAGATTAAAATTTTGTAGGTCACTTTTTCCTAAGCTTAAGGAAAAATAATACAACAAAATATGTTAAATATTTGATAAAGGTATAAAGATTACAAAACAAAATAAAGTACTTTATTAGATGATAAAAATAGCATATCCTTCACTAAATTAGTGAAGGTGAAATGAATGAATAAATTTAGGAAGGCTGGAGATTTATTAAAATAGTGAGCAATGAGTTTGTAGTGAGAAAATAAAAGATAAAACTTCCAGTTTTGTAATTTGGAGCAATCCTCTTAATCTCCCTATGGATCAGTTTCTCATCTGTAAAATGGTATAACACATATTTGATAAGTGGGAAATTTCTTTACTATTGGTAATCATTAATATAAGTTAAGAGGAAGATAAAGACAGGTAGTCAGAGTTAGACATCTTTTACTAAAAAGACATAATGTGAGCTGACCCCTGGAGTTAGGAAGAAGATGAAATAAAGCAATCACAGAAGTTTGTATCCTAAGAAAACTGGATATGAATTAGATAAGAGAGAAAATCAACAGCAGTTGTTTTAGTCAGTGAAAGCACCAAAGTCACAGAGACTAAGTAGGGCCAGTAGATAACGGACTCTATGCCAGACTGTGGACTTTGGGTGAACTGAGCAGGAAGTCACATATGAAAGTTTTTGAACAGATTGTTACCAAGATAGATGCCATACTTTGACAGTAATATCAACAGTGGACTGAGAAAGGGCCATTAAAAAAGTCATCAGAAAATCAGAAAACATATCCTTAAATTCCAGGTCAAAGAGAAAGAAAAGTCATCATTTAACCAAGGGAAAATTCCTGCCAAGTGTGTTGATAGCCTTCACATCTAACCAAGCTCAAAATCCATGAGCTCAGAAGTTGACGGCTTGCTTGATTAAGTTTACTTTTTATCTCAATATTTAGTACTTTAGTTGACAAGACCCAGGACTTAAAATAGCAAGGTTAGTCCTACAGGATGAGCTATATTTCCAGAAAATAGACTTTTCTTGAAAAAAAAAAAAAGTTGGGAGTCAGACTAGACAGTGTAAAGACATACCATTACAGTACAAGAATTTCAACAGAAAATGGAAAGGAAAATCCTCTGAAATATGTTTATCAGCAAATGACCTGATCAGCTATGATCCATCACAGGCAGATCATGGGTCTATAAATCAGTACATCCCAGGAAGCAAGTTTAAATGGATTTGAGATTACTGACACTTTTTATTAAAGTTCCCTCATAACTCAGGGAAAGAAAATATAATGCCCCAAATGTTGCACCTTTTAAAACTTCCTAGGTTATCTTATTTAAAACAGAAAACTTTCTTATTTCAGGCTTCTTTATAAACTGCTTAAGCCACCAAAGTTTAAAGGCAGAGCTGACAGTTTTTAAAGATTCTTTTTGAGGTTGTTTGCCATTTTTAGAACACTGAATGCTTCCTATCGTGAACTTGATCTGTCCAAGGCCGCTCACTTGATAGCCTCAGTAGCTACCAGGCAGAATGGTGTAATTCACCATCTCAAGACAAGGCAGTCAATGAGAATAGCAGCCCAAAGCACACTAAACATATTTAGGGGCTCTGACTTTACCACTGGGGAAAGAGACATTTGTTTTTATAGAGTCATCAGCTTGGAAGGCTTTGTCTTTAGGCAAAGCACTTAGAAAATGATCCTGCTTGGGGGACATACCCTAGTTGAGTTAGGTTTCCTAATTTGCAAGCCTTGGTTGACCTCAGTTCTTTGAATGACCTTAAATGTGAATCCTGAATACATCGTTTTTTTTCAGTTGTATTAATTAGTTTTACATACTTAAGCAGCAGATGCAAATTTATGTAAATTAATGATTTTTATGTAAAGTAATATAAATATATGTGCCCTAGATTCCTTGAAAGGAATACAGTTTCAAGGTTTTTTTTTTAATTTCAGAGAAGTTTTCAATTAATCTTTCCCTACTTATGGGGGAAAAATCACCTTAATACATTTAAGTAACCCTATAATGGTTTTTTCTAGGCCCTTCAAGTAACTTTCACGGGAGGAATTTTTCAATCTTTATTTTCTCAATTTTAGCTTAGGTTTTGATGCTGTTTTTATTAAACTGGCGTTGATCATCTTCTTTGTCAGATTTTCAACCAGCAGGATAAAGATATTAGAAAGTTCAACTAAGATCATGAAGTGTAAAGACACTTTTAACTCATTGTCAGAGAGTTTTAGGGTTCTTTTTATTCCTTCCTATAGAATCAATCTTGATTGATAAATTGAACAAAATCTCTTTTCTGTCTATTAGGCAAAATATTTTTGAGTAATTAAGACAAAGTGAGTTCAATAAAAATGCACAAGGAAGCACCTTACTAGACAAATCCTAATTTGTGTGTAATGTTCTTAAAAGTAGTTTATGTCAATTGAAGGAATACTCTTTTTGTAATCAAATGTTTTATGTTTCTATGACATGGCATATGGAGAAAATCTTAGTACTCACAATGGCATTTGAATATTTTTTTTTGAGAATTTTACTGGTGCAATGTAATTATACATCATAGTGGGAGTCAAAGTGATATATTCATATAAGCACAAAACATATCCTGATGATTTGGATTCCAATGGGGAATTAGAGTCTGTCCATCCTTGTCTATAGTTATAAAGGTTTACCATGTTCTGATTATAATAGAAAAGTGTGTTAAAATGCACATACACACTCACATAAGTCATATAATGGCTTATGGAAATTTTCTATATAATTAGTTTCAGTATGAAAAATATATAAACTAAAAATAGTATGCAGAATAGATTTAGTAATAACCACAGTCCTCATTCCCTCAGAATACTCAGCCACATGTAGCTAGTAACAATCTCTATTCTGGTCTCATCTGATAACTTTTATCTTTTTCTATGTTACATTCTTGTCAGCATTTGAATGGATATTTTTGAAAATCAAGACGTAAGTGCCAACTGCAAAGAATTTTGATTCTCTATTTCTGTAATTAATATTTCTCATATTGTAACATCTCTACCATCTGTGTTTAGACAGTTCTATTACAGTTTTTCCAGAAATGAATCACATTTTCCTAAAACATGATTAAAATAATGTGTGTTTCAACCACTGTTCTTATTGGTGGGGGTCTACTTCTTTGGTTTTTCTTTACTTCATCAAAAAGCTATATTACACTTGGATATAAGTAAAAAAGAGAGAGTAGCATTTTCTTTTAATGTTATACCAGTACAAACTTTACAAGCACACTCTGTGATTGTTTAATTCTCCTGGAAATATATCTAAGTTTGGGTTTGCTATTTAACTAGTGGATTATAACCTACACACTGTGAAGTTACATTAATTTTTATATTATTATCAAGTAGAAAATAAATCCCAAAAGTTATTATTTTAATGCCTTATAGAAGGCATTAAAGAAGTTGCTACATAACAACTTTATTCAGATGTCCATATTTAAAAATATACCTTTTCTGATGACTATGTGAATCTCAGTTCTCAAAATCAGTTGAAACCAGATTGATAATTTTTCTGGTTTTTTCATCAATTAAAGAGTTCTATAAAACTCCTGAAATGTATTCACTTCCTGTTTGTATGAGAATCATGTTTTTAGCCTTTTGAAATTACTATTTGATTATAGAGTGCATTTTTCTTCCTAAATTGCCCAAATTACCAAGTTTTGAATGCTTTGTTCACATGAGAATGAATATTCTTTTAAAGGAATTAAACTATTTTAAACAAGTCTAAATCTAAAACCTAAAATTTTCCCCCTCTGTTTTCTTAATCTACCTTACACTACTAAGCCAGATCACTTCTAAATGTAATCATTGCTATTAGTTTGGTATTTATCCACTGTATCATTTCCCATACATTACATATATCCATACAGGATGTGACTATCTTAAATAGCTGTAAATTGTGTGAAATACACTGCTCTATATATCTTAAAGTTCTATTTTATTCCTCACTTTTAACTGCTGCATATGAACACGCTATAACTTGTGCATCCATTTATTATGAGGCACTTACGCTGCTTCCAATGTTTCATTATTATTAAAATAACGCTAGAATGAAAAGTCTTACAAATATTTTCTAGTCTGATTATAATTGTATCTCTAGGGTCAAAGTGCAGATTTGCCTTCCAAAAAAGCACCTCTTTTTTTTTACACTCCTCTTTTTTACATAAGCAGTTAGCCTCACCAATAAATTTTACTAATATGAATGTAAAATTTTTCCAAACTTTAATGGGTTAGCTAAATGAAGTAATATTTTTCAGGTGTGAGATTCTAAAATCATCAAGGAAGAGGAACATGGCGTTTCAAAAAAAAAATCTGTCTCTAAATATATATCTGGTTCACATATACAACATTACAGACATTTTAATCAGTTTCTCTAAGTTTTCCTTAATCTATTTATTTTAAATATTGTGACTCATGTAATTCTTAGAAGAAAATCAAGAAAAAGCATACGTTTCATTATTTTTTCTTATGATAAACTTTGTCATATCATTGTATCTTAGGACATTTGGATCCCTATGGGCAAAACACCACAGGCAGTGTAGCTTAAAAACAACATTTATGTCTCACTCTTGGAGACTGGGAAGTCTAAGGTCAAGTCACTGGCAGAATAACATTCTGATGAGGGCCAATTGCCTGATTTGTAGACGATGTGTCTTCGTATAGTAAAAATGGAAAACGGATCCCTTGGGCCTATTTCCAGCCAGCATTAATCCCACTTATAAGTGTTTTGCTCTTATGATTTAGTCACCTCCCAAAGGCCTGGCTACCTCATATCATCACCTTGGGGTTAAGATTTTAACATAAAGTTTTCTTCTTTGTCCGGAGTCCCTTCTAAGTCTCATTCTATCTAATTTCCACATATTAGGGAGAATATCTGACTTTTCACTCTTTGTGACTGACTGATTTCACTTAGCATAATGTTCTCTAGTTCTTTCCATTTCCCTGAAAATTACGTAATTTTGTTCTTCTTTATGGCTGTGTAAAATTCCATTGTGTACATATCCCATAGCTTGTAATCCATTCATTTGTTGATGGACAGAAAACTTCAGATGAACAAAGAAGGTGACCTGACTGAGGGAGTTGGGAGGGGGGTGGAGGGAAACACACTAATGCACATGATGTACATACACAAACTTATAAGACTCAATCACCATGCTGAGCACGAAAGGGAGGGAAGGGGGAGGGAATAGGGTGGGATCTCAGGGAGGGCTAAATGAGCAATGTATGCATGTATGATTCTGCTACCCTGACACTTATCAAAATGTATAATTACAATGCACCAATAAATAAATATATAAAAAAGATTTTAACATAAGAATTTGGGGAGACACAAGTGTTCAGATGATAGATCATTGTGTCTTTTGCTTCACACATAAGCTCATTGAGCTAAGCGACAGGTATTATTTCATTGTTCTACCTTCTATTTTATGTAAACAATCCTAAGAACACTTTGAGGAGCTTTTATGAATTAAAAATTGTGTTGTATGAGCAGATTGATATTTTCGAAATGTAAATCAGATCCTATTTCTCCAATCAACAAAAAAGAAACTTGCATTGGTATTTCAAGCAGAGAGAAAATTAGGATACAAAATCGTTAAAAGGGGTGAAAATGTGAGGTGGCATTATTCAGACCAGAAACCGTAGGAAGCCAAGGTGCCAATGTCTAAGTCTGTGCTGCTCTCAGGCTACCCTGTGGAGTCTGCACGCATCTGCTCAGGAGTCCACATTTGTCCCCTGGTGTGGCTTCAAGAGTCCAAAGTGGGTTTTCATACTGAAGATAAGACAAAAGACAACCTTCTGCTTTCTAATTTCATGTGAGTGTCTCTCATGGACAAAACCTAAATCAGAATCCAGGTGGCACAGGGATCTGAGAAATGCTGATTCTCAGATTCTTGCCTCCTTGAACTATAGGCAAGTGCAGAAAATGGCAAAAAGGAAAATCAGGCTCATCCAAAACATAGAGGATGTATTTTTATATTTCCCTAGTCCCTATTTTATTTCTTCTTTAAATTCATATTAAAGGCTACTTCTTTCCGGAAGTCAAGTGCCATATCCCTAATGCAATGCAAACTCAGTATTCTTTAAACCCCCTATGTGTCATGCACATCTCTTATTGGATTTAATGTATTCTTTGCTGGGTGGTAGTTTTCTAGCATTTTTTCTCTCGCTCTATATGGTTTGGTATGAAAAATCTCATACTAGAACTAGCAAATGATTTAAACTGAAGATAAAAAAATGTATGAATTCAACTCTTTTTTTGTATTATACATACTTGAAATAGGTTTATACGAACTCATTGATGAATGCTCAGCTGGAAGAAAATGACTTTGTTACTCTCTTTTTTTTTCAAAACACAATTGAGATTCTCTATTGACTAGAATTATCAAGTGGAATAGTTTCACTAGGCACCAGTTTTTCAAATCATGACATTTTGCAATGGTGTTGATTACTGGTGAAATCTATGAGTTAGCAATAAATTGGTCATAATTCAAATGAAAATAATTTAGTTGTACATGTGCATTTTTGAGTAGTTCATGGAGGAAAGTGTTACATAGGAAGGCTATAGTAACATGTTTCATAGTCAAAAAAATGAATTGCTCATCATTTAAATATAAGCAATTGATTATCCTTCTCTGAGATCTCTTTTCTATGAAAAATAAGAAAAGCAATTATTGAAAATTAAAAGTAATTATATGCAGGAAGTATTTTGTAAATTTTCTCACAACTCTTTTCTATTATAACAATTATTACTACTTAACAAGTATTCATTTCTTCTGATGTGTGAAGCACAGACAGGATTATTTTAACATAGTTAACTCACTTAATCCTTACAGCAACATATAATCTAAGTTTTATTATATTTCCATTTTATAGGTAAAGAAACAAAAGTTTAGAGAGCTCAAGTTACTTGCCCAAACCTCCACACAACATTGGTGATAAAGCCATGGTACAATCACATTTCTCTCTGGAATTTTACACTGATGTACAGAATAATGATTAAACACTCTGAATGTTTAGTCATTATTCTGTACATCAGTGTAAAATTTCTTTATCCAACAGCAGCAGGGACACTAAGTAAAAAGTAAATAAACATGGGTTAAAATGGGATTCACAAAAGCATAATTAACATTTTTAACATTTAAAATGTTTAAATTTAAAATATATATATGTCTATTTTGTCAAACTTTTAATATGAGTTTTGAATCATTTTCTAAAACGCTAAGATCTTAAGCATCTACAATTTTTAGTTTTGATTTATTTAATTAATGATTAATTAATTTATTTATATATTTATTTTGGTGCTGGGGATTGAACCCAGGGGTGTTCTACCTCTGAGCTATACCCCCAGCCCTATTTATTTATTTATTTATTTGTTTGTTTGTCTATTTTTATTGGGTACATTGTAATTTTACATCATATTGGGATACGGAGTGTTAGAAAAATACATGCATAGACTCTTGTTGCCCTCCCCAACAGGTCCTCCCCTCACCCAGCAAGTCTTTGAGATTGGAACTGGCAATTTTGTATATGTTCATTGTATTATTTCTATTATTGCATTCTTTATGACTTTGTCCCCCACCCCTCCCTTTCCTAATCATCCTCAATCTCTCCCCTGGAGTTTCTGTTCATCTATCCAATGTTGCCCATATTGCTAAATATATCTAGCTAACACATATAAGAAAGGACATACATCTACTTGTTCTTTGGGACTGGTTGTACTCACTTAGCATACTATTCTCGAGTTCCATCCATTTTCCTGAAAATGCTGTAATTTTGTTTTTCTTTATGGCTGAGTAATTCCACTGTGTATATATACCAAGGTTTTGTGATACATTTATCCATTGATGGACATCTAGGCTGGTTCCATAATTTGGCTATTGTAAACTGTGCTACTATGAACATGGATATGCACAGATGATTATAATATTCTGATTTCATCTTCTTTGGGAAGATTCCCAAGAGTGCTCTCACTGGGTCATATGGCGGTTCCATTCCCAATATTCTGAGAAAACTCCACACTGATTTCCAAAGCGGTTGAACTAGTTTGCAGTTCCATCAACAGTGTAATAGGGTTCCAGTTTCCCCACATCCTCACCAGCATTATTATTTGTGTTCTTGATGATTGCCATCCTAACTGGAGTGAGATGGAATCTCAGTGTAATTTTGATTTGCATTTCCCTGATTGCTAAAGATGATGAACATTTTTCATATATTTGTTGGCCATTTGCATTTCTTCTTTTGAAAAGGGTCTATTCAGTTTGATTGCCCATTTTTTTAATTGGGTTATTTGTTTTGGGTTTTTTTAGTGTTAAGCTTTTTAAGCTCTTTGTATATTCTAGACACTAGACCTTTGTCTGATGGGTAGGTGGTGCATATCTTCTCCCATTCTGTATCCTATCTCTGTAGAATCTTGATAGTTTCCTTTGCTACATAGAAGCATTTAATTTAATGCTATCCCATTCATTAATTCTTGTTTTAGTTTTTTGAGATTTGGGGGTCTTATTGAGGAAGTTTCTACCTGTACCTATATGTTGGAGTGTTGGTCCTATACCCTTTTCTAGCGGTTTCAAAGTTTCTGGTCTAAGTTCTAGGTATTTGAACCATCTAGAGTTGGCTTTTGTGCAGGGTGAAAGGTGAGGGTTTAGTTAGGGTTTAGTTCAATCTTTCTTCATATGAATAGCCAGTTCTCCCAACAGCATTTGTTGAAAAGGCTGTCCTCTCTCCAGTGTATGTCTTTGGCACCTTTATCAAAGATCAACTGGCTAGAGATATGGGGCTTTGTTTCTGAGTCTTCTATTCTGTTCCATTCATTGGTATATGTGTCTGTTTTTGTGCCAATACCATGCTATTTTTATTATTATCACTTTGTAGTACAGTTTGAAGTCAGGTATTGTGATGCCTGCAGCATGGTTCTTATTGCTGAGAATTGCTTTGGCCATTTGGGTGTTTTGTTTTTCCATATGAATTTTATAACTGATTTCTCTACTAGGTCTATGAAAAATGACGATGGTATTTTGATAGGGATTGTGTTGAATACGTGACAGCTTTTGGAAGTATGGCCATTTTGACTATATTTATTTTGCCTATCGAAGAGCATGGGAGGTCTTTCCATCTTCTAAAATCTTCTTTGATTTCTTTCTTTAGTGACTTATAATTTTTATTATAGAGGTCTTTCACCTCCTTGGTTAAATTTATTGCTAGGTATTTTATAATTTTTGAGGTTATCATGAATGGGATTGTTTTCTGTATTTCTTTTCCAGTGGATTCATGATTGGTGTAAAGGAATGCTAATAATTTTCGTAGGTTGATTTTGTATCCTGATACTTTGCTAAAGCTACACCGCCAGCCCTATTTTATTTTTTTTTATTTGAAAAGAGGGTATTGCTAAGTTGATGCAATCTTCACTAAGTTGCTGAGGCTGGTTCAAACCTGCCATCCTCCTGTCTTAGCTGCCCAAGTACTGGCATTACAGGTGTGTGCCACCATTCCTGGCAGATTTCTTTAATTTAGAGTAAGGAGTTAGGTAATTGTAGCGTTATCTGTTTAAAAAAATATCTTTGGCCGTCCAATAGACTTTTTGTGATGACAGAAATGTTTTATATCTATGCTGTTAAATTTGGTAACCATGAGCTCCATATGGCAATTGATCACAGAGCAACTTAGGGTCTTAATTTTTAATTTTTTATTCTAATTAATGTGAATTTGGCAAGAGTTGAATGTGGCTAGTGGCTATTGTTTTGAACAGCACAGCTCTAGATCTGTATATTCCCAACTCAACCCTACCCTCCTCCACAAATAATTTACTATTTCATTGTTTACATCTAAATTCAATAATGCTTTGGCATATTGGGCTATTCCAAAGAACTTGAGTTTTTCACAGACAAAAATATCAACCATCTTTTTGCAGCTTATGCAATAATTAATAGGTTTATTTAATTGATATGGAAAGTTCTAATTGTGTAAAAGGTTGTGGAACAATGCTTCTGACTCCTGGCATGCATGTAATTCTACTCGTGGAATCAGAAGGGCACAAAGTGGAGGCCATGCAGTGGCTACAGGGAGTCAGTGTGCTGTGAGCATCTATAAGTATACTTTACAGGAGGAAAGAAGTGTGCTTGATATTGAATGAATGGATTAAAGGGAGATCAAGTAAAACCAGCCCTACTCCACTATGATTATTACTGTTGAATGCACACCCTCAGCAAAAATCAAATAAGCAAGCAAATGAAGTATTATAAAATAACACGATAGTGTAAAAGTCATTTACACACAAAATAAGTAAATTCATCTATGATAAAGTTAATAAAAAGTCTAAAATAAAAATATTACAACTTCCAAAATATGATTTAAAAAGTTCTTTCTAAATAGCTGTTTTCTTACAGCTTTTTCATTTGGAAAACATATTACATTAGCCACTGACTCTAAATGAAACCATGCTGATGCAAAAGAGAAAAATCCTACTGTTGTGCTTCATGAAAAATTCCCCAAAGCTGCCTGCTGAGGTGCTGGGAGGAAATGACTGGCTCAGAATGAATCCCAGGTAGCTCTTTCCCTCCATCCTGAAAGTGCCCTCTCTCAGTTACTACACCTGCAGAAACAGGTGTAGCCAGGTTATAAAAGGCAGCTTGATTGGTTATGTGCCAGATCAAAGTACAGTGTATATTTGAAAATAGAAAAATGTCTGGAAAATAGGAGGCTTAAATGAATGTGGCCCTGGGGGCAGTAATAACAGATGTGCTGACAATTTATGAATATTTTACTGTAAATGCTCTCTTGTTCTTCTATTAAATAAGGAATTGTGTGGTGCCAGACGCCATGCCACAATGCCTGATGCCTACTTAAAATAACTTGCAAAAACTAGAATTCTCTGAAAAAATAAGGCTCAGGAATATGTGTTTGCTAGAGTGACTCTGTTAATTTAAATAAGAAATGCTTCTGTATCCACATAAGGATGCACACATCCACTAAGCTGATATACTTAAGCAAAAATTATTTAATAAATGTTAACTCATTCACATGGCATGCACACTCATACACAATTACAGAGTGGGGAAATTGTTTTTGGTGGTCCGTTGACTCTATTTTTTACCATTGAATATAAATATATGAAGAGTGAGTTTCACAACTCTTGAGAAAGGATTGCTAGCATTTGCTTTGGGCACAGCCTGGAGGGGTCTTTAAGCTTCTCCAAACATCTGCACCAATTAGGGTGTGCTTTATATCTAGGACTGCATATAAATAGGTCATATCAGGAGAGAGTTCTGAACTGCTCTACATCGAAAATCATTCTCCCCCAATACAAATTAAACCTGAATTTGAAAGCTGTACAAACAGGAGTGTTATTTTATTAAATTATATGAGTTGTATAGTATTCATATTATCCTGACATATTTGGAGATATGAGGAAAATCATGAAGAAAGGGCAACATTTTTATATTAAAACTAAAGCCAGAATTAAAAAACAACAGAAACCAAAACCAAGGTTGAAACTTCATCCTCATCACACACTGCAGTGACTTGATCCAAGTTTTATTTTTTATGTTTTAATTATTTTATTAGTGCATTGCAGTTATATATCACAGTGAGATTAAATGTGATAAAAACATATATGCACACAGCTCTTGTTATATGTCCCTCCACATCCCCCCACTCTACTCCCCCCTGCTGCCTTCCCACAAGTGTTAGTGAAATTGGTTGTAATAACTTCACATATTGCCATAGTATTATTTGAACCAACTTTGTATAGTCTATTGTTGCTTTGCATAACAAACTCATCAAATTTTTTTAAATCTAGCTAAAAGATAGACTATGCAACAGAGAGAGTTAAACTCCATCAAGGAAATAGCTGATGAGGTGAACATTAATATATACTGTAAAAAGAATCCTCTCAAAATTGTTAAATTCCCTTCCATTTCAAATCCAATGCCAGTCTATTACAAGCATTATGGAGTGATAGGATTTATTTTAAAGTATTTGTAATGCTTCATTTTATTTATTTATTTATTTTTATTTATTTTTTGCCATTCAACATTGTTTAAAATCTTTTGCTGGCTATTATTAAAAAAGATAGTGGGCCAGTATATACTAGTAAAACATTCCAATTCTTCTTCAATACTTGGAGCATAAAGCATATTACGGGAATTCCATATAACCTACAAGGACAAGGCATTACTGAGCAAGCTCATGGTACTCTTAAATCCATGTTGTTAAAACAAAACAAAGGGGGGAATACCCAGAGGTAAACAATCCACTATCAATAGAATAAATACTGCACTCATAACCTTAATTTTTTTCTTCTTTTGGCGGTACTGGGGATTGAACCCAGAGGCATTCTACCTCCGAGCTACACCCCAGACCTATTTTTTATTCTTTATTTTTGAAACAGGGTCTCACAAAGTTGCTGAGGGCCTCACTAAGTATCTGAGGCTGGCCATGAATCTGTGATCCTCCTGTCTCAGCTTCCCAAGTAATGGGATTACAAGTGTGCACCACCATGCCCAGCTCCAATTTTTTTCAGTTTATCAGAGGATATACTCACAGATGCACAAGACATTGGCAAACAAATGGAACCTGTAAACCTTCTCCCCTGGTTTGGTGGAAAGGTGTTATGGAAGGACCATGGGAGGGACCTGTACCCTGTTAGCTTGGGGTTGGGGTTACAGATGTGCTTTGTTACAGGAACAACCTCACTGGAAGCCAATACAGTACATTAAGCCTTACCATGGCAGAGGACCTGATTCCAAAAATGCAACAAATGGAATTGGAGGAGCCCGGTCCCTGGGAGCTGCCCATATTTACACTCCTGACAGTAGTAAGGCCACCGAGACCAGCTCTGCTGCCAGAGCTGCCCCAAACACAGAGAGTCTCAGATGTCACCTGAGGAATGATTAAGAAGCAGACTCACAGAGCTGAGATGGTGATGGATATGACTGGCAAAGCTCACTGTCCTGACACATTAATTTTAGCAATGCTGGCAGTTATCACCTGCTCGGTAGGCCCTGGGGCAAATACTGAGGTGCACTGTTATTTGTAATGGACCCTTCCTTATAGGGACCTATTACATGGCATGACCTTCCATTCCCCATATTTAACAATGGAACCATTGGATGGGAGGGGTAGAAATACTAGAAGAAATTTCAACTGATGACCAATACTTATCCCAAAATTTGTCTCAGCAAAATTTGTCTTTTTGGGCCACTACACTTCCACTGTGTATGGGCCATAGCTCTTACTATTTACAACCTAAAAGTAAGACTACCTTTCTTTCAATGGACACTTACCTACATGGTAACCAAAGTACAAATATGTGTAGACTACACATGCCACTGTGTGTAGTAAACCCTGATGTACATCCTGAAATTGCAGAAGTAAATTGGGAAAGCTGTAGAGGATCTCTAGGAAAAATAACTCACATTCATAATTTTACTATTACAGACTGGGGGCCCCATTCCTGGCTCCAAAATAGACATAATCATACACTGGCAGTTTGTTCTAATTTTTCCTCAGGCTTACCTGTAAATATGACAGCTAAGTGGGAAGACTCAAAGGCCTTATCTTTTCTGATGGAGGTCTTTGATGTGAGCATTAAATATCTTGTGGCCACCTTTATAGCTTTCTATTGTGGCTTCCATCATTATTTTAACAAGAGCATCTGCTGTCACAGCAGCTATTGTTCAGTCTACTGAAACCACAACCTATGTAAATAATGACATAAAAAATGTTACCATGGCATTCAAAACTCAACATATGAGCCGGGCCTGGTGGCGCACGCTTGTAATCCCAGTACTTTGGGAGGCGGAGACCGGAGGATCCGGGTTCGCGGCCAGCCTCAGCGCTCTCTCTCCCTGTCTCTCTCTCTCCCTGTCTCTCTGTCTCTCTCTCTCTCTGTCTCTCTGTCTCTCCTTAGTGAGGCCCTCCGCAACTTCATGAGACCCGGTTTCAAAAATAAAGTATAAAAAATAGGGCCGGGGGCGTAGCGCAGAGGTAGAACGCCCCTGCGTTCAATCCCTGGTACCACAAAAAAAAAAGCATTAAAAAAAAAACTCAACATATGTACTTTCGTTGGTGCATATCATATCATAATGTAGTCTCATATCATAATGTAGTTCAGAGTGATAGGGACATAGAGTCTTATAGGAAACATATTTTTTAAAAGGTCTTACCTAAATAAATACATGGTCAAAAGCAAATTCTTTATACTTAGTGAACATAATGCAATTGTTACCAATTTATTATTTTTAAATGTCTTACCCCATCACCAAAAAATGTCTAATATGTAGGGTTCAGCTTTATAATTCATAACAACAATGACAAAAACACCCAAATTTAATTTTTTTCAAGGCATTTCTCTAAGATTACAGTTACATTATTTATTTTTGTGTTTCTTTATTTTTGTCTTGTATCTACAAGAGTAGAAGTCTCAGAGCTTGCTAAGTTAAGTGTCAGGATGAGTTTCTGCTTATTGTCCAGGGTCTTGGGGGCTTATTTTAAAGATTGTTCCTTTTACATTTTTTATGTCACTTGGATATGCTGACGGTATAACAAATATAGGAGGGCATTTTGATCAATTTATGATACTTATATAATGTCATTATTTAAAAATGGAATATTGTTTTCTAGACTGCTATATATTATTATACAATCATGCCAAAGAAAAATAAGTTAATCTTGTCTTTAAAGAAAGAAAACAATTTTCCATTGAGAATAATTTTCTATGCACTGCAAGTCATGAATGTGCACAGCTCTGAAGGTAAATACTACATAAATAAATAAGTGAGCTTGAAGCCAAACCAGGAATGGCAGACTTTAAAAGTAGCACTAGAGCTGGGTGTGGTGGCATAAGCTCGTAATCCCAGTACTTGGGAGGCTGAGACAGGAGGATCGCAGGTTCAAAGCCAGTCTCAGCAACTTAGTGAGGGCCTCTGCAACTTAGTGAGATCCTGTTTCCAAATAATAAAGTAAAAGGGGCTGGGGATGTAGCTCAGAGGTAGATTGCTCCTGGGTTCAATCCCAGTACCAAAAAACATAAATAAATAAATAAATAAATAAATAAATAAATAAATGTAGCACTAATCTCAACAGCAGACTTTACTTTTTAAAAAATCTTTTAAGTCAATTAGGCATGGTATAGTGCTAACATTTTAAACTTTTTCTTCGAGTATTGTATTTTAAAACATAATCATTGAATCTGTCAAGATATATGTGTGATGGGGAGAGGGATGAATCATGTAAGAGCTGTGTGCTGACAATTCTCCTGTGATATTGTATCCAGGAATAATGGATTTACTAATCTTAGAAGTAAACAAAACCAAAATGATGCAAAGTGACCTTTTTAAAAACAAAGAATCTTGTTTTAAAAAATAAAACAATTCCCTCCTATTATAAACTAGTAATTAGTTGCAAGAATGGGCTGAAATTTTCTAACATAATTGTTGTAGAAAAAGACCATCACCATTATGCTAATAATGGTGGAAAATATGGATATGAGTGATTTAGTAGGAAACAAACTTATTTATAGCCAAACTGTAATGAAACTAATAAAGTTTTGATGGCTATTATTGAATTACAGGCCATTTATGAAATTGCAGAAATATGTTTCAGAACCTACACAGCATACTTCTTGTTCTTGCCATATGTATATAATGACCCACTTTTTCCTCTATAGCTTTCATTTTGAAGCCTTAGGGGGAAAGTGACAGAGTAGGAACCAGATGCCTCATTGACATTACAGAGTAGGTAAATTGCAGCTTGCAGCAATAGTTACGGCTGGGCTTATGCACTTGTCATTTTAAGTCAACAAATAAGAATCTGTGTATTTTAGGTGTCCAGTACTGTGCAGGACAAATTAAATTAGAATGGAAAAAGAAACTCTGTGAATAATAGATATATACACACATAAACTCTGGGCTGCCATTTGGGCATACAGTCTAATTTGTGTTAGAATTTTTCTATTACTTCATGACATAAGCCATTTTTGTTTCTATTACTATTGGCTCACGGTGGTTGGTTTTGAAGTAGCTCGAGACACTGACTCCGAGTTTGGTTTCAAGAGACTTCTGAGGTTCAGTCTGCTTTTCAAGGTTTTGACTAATAATAGATTGACACTTTCTTATTTATAACTATAACCAGCTATTATTAATTCAAACACCATTCACTAAATATTTATCTTGCCATGACTACATGAAAGGGACTACATAAGGCACTGAGGTTGAGTTTTGAATGAGATAGATGTGATTCTGGGTCTTATAGAGCTAAGAACTTTATATCTAAAATCTGATGGTGTCCAATTATCAGAAGGAAAATAAACTTCTTGATTGATTAAATTTATAACACTTTAAAATTTTGTTTGGTTAAAGATATAAACTATAGGTAAGAAATTTTAAGCTGGGCGACTTAAATTTTAAGATAGTCTAAATTGCATAGTATTTAATCTAAGGCATTTGAAAACATAATACATGCAATACATGTTTTAGAGATTATGGAGGACAAAAAAAAATAACACATTTTTCTCAGTTTTTAAAGATTCATTTAATCCTAGTAACAATTTAAAGTTTACAAATTTAAATATGGAGCCTAACAACAATTTGAATTAAGCCTATAATGGCTATGTGTAGGGGAACTTGTTGAAACTTTTTTCTTTCTTCTCTATTTCTTTCTTATTGCTAGCTTCCAATCAAAGTCTCTTTCAGTTCTCTCTTTAGCAACACCTTTCTTTCAGCCAGTTCCTGTCTTTGTCTATTTAGGCTGCTAAATTCCAAAACTGGATGGTTTATGAACAACAGAAACGGATTTCCCGCAGTTCTGGAGGCTAAATCTAAGATTTGGTGTGTCTGCCGATGGTCCATTCCCTGGTTCATAGTATTCCCACTGTGTCCTCACGTGTTTGAAGTGGAAAGGGGTCCTCTGGAGCTTTTTTTATGAGTACTAATCTCATTCAGAGAACTAACTCATTAGGTAATCACCTTCCAAAATGACCTACTCCGCAATACCATCACATTGGAGATGAGGATTCAACATAAGAATTCAGACCATAACAGTCCCCAGTATTGCACAGACGTATACTTGACCTTGCTGAAATGGTTGGGAGTACTTAGTTTGAGTACTTCTGTATTAGTCAGTGTTCTGTAACTATAACAAAATATCTAAGATAAATGACTGAAAAAGAGGAAAGGGTTATTTTGGCTCAGTTTCAGAGATTTCAGTTCATGATTGATTGACCCTGGTGCAACCTACTCATCTCATGGTGGCCAGGAAGCAAAGGGGAAGAGGAAGAGACCAGCGACCCATAATCCCCTTCAAGGACACACCCCCAGTGACCTAAGAGCTCCCACTAAGTCCAACCACTTAAAGGTTCTACCATCTCCCAATAGTTCCATGGACGGGGACAAAGCCTTTTAACAAGGCCCTCAGATAAAGGGAACACTTATCTGAACCACAGCAACTTGGCTGTCCATCAGTCAGTGTAATACTGAATTACCATTTGCCTTTATGTTCTGTGTACCCCCTCTTTAATTAAATTTAAATATTATGGTCCTGGGAATAGTTCTATGTTAAAAATGTTTTCCTATTCCATAAAGAAGAAGAAGAAGAAGAA
>PVJS01023597.1:7588-29552 GCA_004027185.1 Glis glis
TGGGAAAGTCACCTAACTTCCCTGGGCATTGGCTTCTTTACAATAATAAGCCAGGAATAGTGGCACATGCCTGTAATCCCAGCACTTGGGAGGCTGAGACAGGAGGATCGCAGGTTTGAGGCCAGCCATAGCAACTTAGCGAGACCCTGTTTCAAAATAAAACATAAAATAGGGCCGGGGGGGGGGTAGCTCAGAGGTAGAATGCCCTTGGGTTCAATCCCCAATACCAAAAAAAAAAAAAAGAGAGGGAGTAGGCTAATAACAGCACCTTCCTCTCATGACTGTCAACAGGGCTAAAGAGAGTTTGACAACACATAACCTATAATAAACTTTGTTATAATTACTACTTTTTAGGATACACACATACAAATGGAATGAATGATTGGTTGTGTAAGCTACCATCTTTCTTTACCATAATCTTATTCTTGTTCTTTGTTTTAGTTATGGCACATTAATATACTAGATGCAAAGGATCTGTCCACTTGAAAACTTTTTTTTTAGCCAGTGGGTTTCAAGACACTAAAAGCATGGCATGATATTCTTTATTATTGAATTTCAATAAAAATCAATCAACTCCTTCCAAAACAATCAGAAAGCAGACAAGCCCAGCATGCTAAATGGTTTATTTTAGGAGACATGGTCACTCTATTTTTCTTCACAAACAAATAAGACAATTTCTGTAGCTATTAATGGCGATGATGCTTTTTAGTTTCCAAAACACTTTCACTGCAATGAAACACTCCTCCTATCTCTTGCTTTTCCTTCCTGTCAAGTCTCCGGATGGAGAACCGCATTTTTCACTGTACTCATGCTTAGAAACACAAAGGCAGAGGAGCCACAAGTAGCAGCACCAACAGTATTACTTTTGCCCTTTTTCTTATGGTTCATTGAAGCAGGGAAGAGAAATTAAGTCCTACTCTACATGAATTCACAGAAAACACAGACAAATCATAGTATCTCACAAAGGCATTGAGCATGGTCACATTTCATGAGTAAAAAAAACTTGCTTGATCCCTGTAATTTAAGGTTCAAGGTTTTGTCAGAATTCTACAGAAAATTCCAAAGTTTTCTGTCCACGTCAGAGTTACTCCTAAGGGCTCCCTGACTTTGAAGCATCAATGGGCCACAGAACTATGCTTTTCTAATACAGAATTCTCTAATATAGAATCTTTATTTTGCAAATCAGAAATATGAATGTTTCACAGCATAATGAAGGAAGCAAAGTTAGTAATAAGGTAGCTTCTATCACCTTCAAGAATCAAGATCTAAATGTAGAATCAGATTTCTTTCTTTCTTCCTTTTTTTTTTGTTTTTTTGGTTTTGTTTCTGTTTTTGTTGGAATGAACCCAGAGGTATTCAACCTCTGAGCTACATCCCCAGCCCTAAGTATTGGGATTACAGGCGTGAACCACCACACATAGCTCAGAATTAGATTTTTAAGCCTTGAAAGCCTGGGTTTCAAAGGCATGTAATAAAAAATTCAGTCATCTAAACCATATTATTAAAGTTAAGCAAAGGTAACTGTATCAGATATAACAGCACAGAATTTGGAAGTTATTTGATTTATTTTCATTTCCCATGGGAAATCATTTGTACTTTTTTGTTTGTTTATTCTTGTTTTGGGGTGCTAGGGATTGAACTCAGGACCTCATGCATGCTGAGCACATGCTCTACCACTGAGCTACACCCCAACCCAATCTGTAGTTCTGCAAATCCTGTTTTTGTTTGGTCTCTGTTTATCCTCTATGGGCTAGAGGTGCTGTATAACTTTACCAGTTTTACCAGAAAGTAAAACACATCTCATGAACAGAAGAGGACCTGTGGCAACCCATGCAGAACATGCTTGATACTTAGGACCCTCTGTGTGCAGGGACTGTCCCCTGCTGAGAAGTGACTTCTGCTGTCACTCATCATAAATGAGGCCATTCCAGTGACACTAAAATCAGGCCACCATTTTAATCTAATGTTCCATTCATTAAGTATCATCGAGGCTACCAAGTGGCAGTTATTTCTTGGCACTGAGGAGCTTATACTGCCCAATCGAAAATAATTTACTCCTAATCCTCTGGGGCATGAGCCCAGGATTTTTGTTTTATGAAGCCAGAATTATAATATGGAATGCCACACTGCCTTTAAGAATATGAGCTTTTAGAAAAGTTTGCAGAAGAAATTAAGTTAAGAAGGATGACAAGATTATAAGAAGAGCAGGAAAAGTCTGTAATTCATCACTAAAGAGACTGCTGGGGGATAAACATCCTCAGCAAAGTTCAGAACATATTTCTGGTCATTACAGATGTCAACTATGGATGACATCAGAAATGGGATCCATGATGTCAGCTGCAGGCTTGCTTGGGACTTTCTCAAGCGCCCTCCTGACCTCTTGATAGTATCTCAGGCCTTATCCTATGAGGATCCAAATCCCCAGTAAGCTTGGAACTGCTCCATGTGCCTGAGCATTGCCCCCATATAAATTCAAACACCATATGACACTCGTTCTTAAAGGTTCTAAAAATTTGGCATTTGCCTTTCTATACCAATTAGAGACTTTTTCCAAGAGTAAAAATGAAGAATTCCCTACCTTGAATACATTAAGCTGCTGATTAATTGTCTCCGTTTCCATACCAACGGGACCCTGTGACTCTTCGTGTTCTTCAGCCTTCTGAAGCAGAGTAGAAAATTCTTTCAATTTGCTGTAGAATTCTTCAAGGCGCTCCATCATCCCCGCCACCTGCTCCTCTCTGGCTTGCGCTCGGTCCAGTAACTTGTTGCACTGTTTGCTTAAGGCCTCCAAGTCCCTTTTGATTCCAACAAGGTCGGGAGAGGTTTCTTCTGTGGCCAGCATCATCTTGCAGGTTTTATTGGCATTGTCGTTGTTTGCTATGAGGGCTTCTAGTTTTTTCAGAAAGGTTTTGATAGCCTCCTTTTGCTTTTGCAGTGTGTCTACATCTCTCCCCACTGGAGCCATGCTATCCAGTTCATCATCAAACTCTGCAAACTGAGAGAACATCTCTCGGATGGTGTTCTGGAAATGCCCGATGCCCTGAAGCTTGGTTTCTAAGAATGAACACTTTTCATCGACCTGCTGACTCAGTGTACTGTGCTCTTGAGCTAAGGATTCTGCTTGTAATAAAACATCAGAGATTCCCTTGGAGTCTGAGGCTTCTACCACCAGGTCCTGGGCAAGCCTTCTGGCCATGTCTACCTGAGGCTGCAAGGTCTGCAGTGATTTCTGCTGAGTCTGCAACATGCTCAGGTGTTTGTTACTGTGAGCCTGGGCTCCCAGGGAATCATGGGCGTCCAGCTGCTCCTGTGCACATTGAAGCTGCCTTTTGGCTTCTTTGGAAACTTCTTGAAATTCTTTAAACTTCTGGGCCATGTTCTCCAGGGAAAATTTCTTACTGTGAAGTTGTTCAGTGACCATGTCTACTTTCTGGATCAGTGCTTTATTCTCATCTGTAACAACCTCTTTATCCACCTCACAGACACTGAGCAAGCTATTGGCTGTGTTGTTCAGTAACTCCACCATACCAAAGTGTTGGTCCATTTCCTTCTGCAGAGACTTTAGCTTGGTGATGGAATTCTCTGTTTCAGCAGGATCCAAGCAAAATTTTACTTCCTCCAGGTTGTTTTGACATTTATCTATCCATGGCCGGAGAGTGTCTATGTGTTCTTTATACTTGAGGGCTTTTCCCAGTGAATCTTTTAACTTGTCTTCTCTTTCTTTCACCTGCTTATTAAATCCATCCCAATTGGTTTTGATTGTATTAAGCTGTAACTGTATGGCTGCCTTCTCAGACCCTTGTGTTTTTAGTAACAGATTTTCACCTTCTGCAATAGTTTTTTCATAAATATTAGACTGGGCAGTCAAAGTTTTACTAAAGTCTTTCTGATCTTTAATTAATGACTCCAAGACATCAAGTTTGGCTGATATTGGATGCGACTTGTTTTGCTCTTCTTTCTTTGTATCCAGCCAAACCTGAAAGTCTCTAGACATTTGTTGAAATTGATGAGAGCTTGCACAGGCTGACTGAAGGTGTTGGACATGGTTCTCTAAAAGTAAAATTACAGACATGTTTATTTTACATGAAAAATAAGAAAAGAAAAGAGTCTAAAAAGAAAAGTAACAAAATCTGCACACGAATATACAGAACTGTCTGAAAGCAAGGACTTTTAGCACTGACTACAAAAACTACAAGTGAATTTAAGAAAAAAAGAAGCAAGAAGCAGCTAGGCATGGTGTGGCGCACACTTGTAATCCCCGTACTTGGGAGGCTGAGACTGGAGGATCGCAGGTTCAAGACCAGGCTCAGCAACTTAGTGAGGCCATCCACAGCTTAGCAAGACCCTTATTCAAAATAAAAAATAAAATAGGGCTGGGGGTGTAGCTCAGAGGTAGAATGCCCCTATATTCAATCTCCAGTACCACATACACACACAAAAAGGAAGCAAGAGGTAAGTAGGACAATAAGGAAAAAACAAAACAAAAAACAAGAAGCAGAAGGCAGCTGAAAAGGGAAAACAAAGATTATGGAAATAAGTAAAAAGGCATCCAGGTGTAGGTGTGGTCACACAGCACATCGCCTGCTTGGTTAGTGGTTAGTGTCTTCTCCATTCCAGTATGGGGAAGAGATAACCAAAACATTCAGGTTCTGTTGACAAACCAACTCTTATCAAACAGGACGTTTTTGCTTCTATGACTTTTACATAACATGGACGTTTAATTATTTGTCCAGAGTCTTCCAGCTCTGAAAGGTGAAGTTAAGATATAAGCTCATGCAATTTCTATGTGTTACTTTATGTTGCCTCCGTGTCAAATATAGGTGTAGTCTGAAATGGCTGCTGTCATCAACAAACACAACCAATAATTAGTAAGTACTAAATTTCTGTTTTTTAATTATAGGTGCAAGGCCTAGATTGTGCTACTTTTCCAACAGAATGGACGTAGCAACAAAAGGTGTCCTTCTTTGGCAAGACCCTCCTGAGTTCCAACAATGCACTCTGCTACCTCTAACAAATCCTGACACATCCGCCACAGAATTAGCGCTGCAACAGGTAAGAGGGGAAAATGGAGAAATTCACACATTTTTCTAGAAAAGCGTTTTGAAATAGAATCAGAAAAAGTAACAAAGATGAGAAAAGGATATAAAACCCTCTTGAAAAACTATTCATCTATTTTTCTGGTGAATTAAGTTATGTCACAAAGCAAAAATGTTTACATCTTTTAAAAACCAATTTGGGATACCTGAATTTTTTTTATGGTGCCAGGAGTTTATTCTGTGCATGCTCCGCAAGTGCTCTACCACTGAATTATGTCCCCGGCCCATCTTAATGGGTCTTCTTTAAGTGGGTTTTGCCACAGAGCATGTCTCTGCGGTCTGACCCATGTGTGCATATGAACACAGGGCGGCTCTCCATGAGCCAATGTTCAGCCCCCTCTTCCCTTCAGCTCTCAATGGGGCAGGGGCTCTTGAGGCTCCTGGATCATTAGCAACAGCTTGGAAATAACACTATGTTGATATCTGGCCAGGGGATACATATATTAAGGGAAGACAGACAAACCTGCTTTCTGTTCAATATCCTTAAATGATTTTACGACACCTTCCAGTTGCCTACTAAGTTCTGCTTTCAAGTACTCTTCTTTGACCAGTGCTGACAGGTCCTCACAGAGGGCCTGGGCCACTTTTATCTGCTTCATTTCCTGCTCTATTTCCTGCTTCAGTTTTTGAGCTGTTTCTAACTGCTGGTTCATAGCATCGGGGAGCGCGTCCACCACCAGGCTGCTGCTGAGTTTATTATCCAGCTCGCTCAGTTTATCGGAAAGGCTTCTCAGCAGGCTCTGATACTGGGTGCTTTTGACAATGGCTTGGTCAATCCAGTCACATCTGTCACTCAGTTGTCCTGTGAGGCCTTCCCACTTCTGGGTCACAGCTGCCAGTTGCTCTTTCACAGCCTCATGTAAGGAAGGCTCTTCTCCAGGTCTGCTCAGAATGCCCTGACCAGAGGCTGTTAGCTGTTCATACTGAGGTTTCCGGGTATCAAATTCTTGCAGCAGAATCTAAGGTAATGAGGGTAAATAAGCACACAAACAAATAACTGTATAATTGATTTAAGAAAAGGGACAAAAAGGCAAAAACACTACTAATTTGTCTACTGTTTGTTTTTTAGTGATTGCTTTCCTCCATTTTATTTTGAGGGCAGTGCAATTATCTTAAACTAATTCAAAGAGCCATGGTGCTTCACAGAGATAACATCTTGTCTAAAAGAAGCACATCTCCCAAAGCGGAAGAACAGAATAAATATTTTTGGTAGTCTGGGCAAAGTGAACTAAAGTTCATGAGCAAATTTTCACACGCGAAGGGAAACACTGCCACGGACAAGTTCACATCACGCTACCACCACAAATGTCTTCTATGCACCTGTTTCTCTCTGCAGAATTTATGAAATACCCCATAGTATTTTATATTAAAGAAAATGTGCAATGATAACAGTGTTAGAATATATTAACTCACGATGTATTGATTTACCAAGTTTTTTAAATATCAGATTTTTTTGACATTCACAGTCTTTATTATGAGTTTTAGCCTGGAACTAATGTTGCTCAGAATGTACAGGCTCAACATAATTGCCTATATAAAAGGAATGACCCCAGAATTTCTTTCTTTTAGTACATTTTATTTATCTTCCTCTTATTATATTTTTATCTATCTTCTATTTATATATCCATCTCTGAGAGACTACTAAGACCAGAGGCAAATATTTCTCCCCAGATACTTATTTTTATCTTTTGTTTTCATTCTGTTTAGATTATGAACAGGTAGGAACTAGAACATGTGGCTCTGAGCAACTGAGCCTTACTTGTATTTTCAGCATATGGAATCTCCTCCTTGCTCTCCCGCCTCTAGTTATACCTACAGAAATCTAACCAAAACCACAATGGAGCTTCTGCTATTACGTCTGACTTGGATTTTATGGCGTTCTTCCCCTTGTGGATTTATCTGCTTTGTAATTAGACTAGTCTAACACACTGGGTTGTGAGGTTCTCTCTCTGCTTCCCTTATTCTTTGATCCCTTCTTAGTCTGTCCCTCTCCCCCACTCAGGACTATACTACATGGGTTTTATGAGTTTCATTATCTGCTACCACAATCAAAATGAATAAAACCTCAAAGGAGTAATTTCTAAACAATAAGATTACAGCTAGCTTCTTATAAAAATATTACTTAAACACTCACATTAAAACTTTAAAGAAGGCCCTATTCAACAGGGTCTGCACCAACCACATTGTGACTCAGATAAACAGGGGACTCTGTCCACTCATGGGCTCAAGGAGAATATTGTGGGATGCCTCACAGCTACAGTTCTCTAAAACTCATAGCTCTATGCGGGTTCCCACTAATCTCACAAGGGCATCTTAGGAGCACCTGAATCATTACAAATATGCTTCAACACAGTTAAAGCACCTACTGCCCAAAGCTAATGTATTTATAATGAAAGCATTTGTCAAGTCAACGTGCTACACCTGAGATAGGATACTGGGTACCACTCACCTGCACCTGCTGCCTCTGTGTGTTCAGCATATTTGGGTCAGTTGACAAGGGCCCAAGAACACTGACCATGAGTTCTTTCTCCATAAGCCATTGTTTCAACTGAGCCTCTACAGTCTGGAATTGGATTAGATTATTGGAGGATTCTTCCAGTTTTTGTTGTCTATCAACTGTTAATTGATTGAGTTCTTGCCACTTGGAATCTAAAAGAAAAAGGATGAAACTGATATTTAGTTTTTATACATTTAATGACTACAGGAAGTCTGTATACTTTTCAAAATAGGATGGGCATCATTCCATTTTTACAATTCTTCATACATTGGTAATCAAAGGTCTGATCTAAGAGAATAATTGCATTTAACGATACCAATTTTCTGGACCTGGTACTTGTGTGGCAAATGAAGTATAAGAAAAACCTAATCTGATTTTAGAAGATATTATAGAATATGGAATATTTCTTGAAGCAAACAGGATCCTGAGAGTCCTCATTCCTTCCAGAAGCCCCATAAAGTTTGTTTATTCAATTATAGAACAATAAACACTAATCCCTCTTTTTAATATCAAATATTAACGTATTCTTTCTAGGCAGTGGCTCCCAAATTTGTATATCTATCCCCAGTCATTCTCTCCTATTTAAACTGCACATTAACCACCAGCTGCTGGGTAGGTACGGCAGGCAATCTCACCAATGCTTTAAACCCACATGAAAAAATAAAATTCACTGTATTCCTCTCAAAACTGGTAGTGTTCGTCTATTTATTTATTTATTTTTGTAGTACTGGGGATGGAACCCAGGGGCATCCTGCCTCTGAGCTAGACCCCCAGCCCTATTTTATTCTTTTATTTTGAAACAGAATCTCACTAAGTTGCTGAGGTTATCCTCCTGTCTCAGCCTCCCAACTACTGGGATTACAAGCGTGCGTCACCACGTCTGACTATGTTCATCTTTTAGATTTATTTTTTTTTCTTTTCCTTTTTAGTACTAGGGATTGAACCCAGGGGCATTCTACCTCCAAGCTGTACCCCAAGCCCTTTTTATTTTTTATTCTGAAACAGGGTCTTGCTAGATTGCTAAGGGTCTTGCTAAATTGAAACAGGGTCTTGCTAGATTGCCTATATAAATCACTTTTAAATATGACACACTTCCAGCCCGGCATGGTGGTGCACGCCTATAATCCTAGTACTTGGGAGGCTGAGACAGGAGGACTGCAGGTTTAGGACAGCCTCAGAAATTTAGCGAGACTTGCATCAACCTAGAAATACCCTGTTTCAAAACGAAAAATAAATCCCTCAGAAATTTAGCGAGACTTGCATCAACCTAGAAATACCCTGTTTCAAAACGAAAAATAAATAAAAAGTGCTGGGGGTATAAAAATACCCCTGGGTTCAATCCCCAGTAAAACACACCACACACACACACACACACAAACACACACACACACACACACACACACACACACCACTTCCTTGCTCAAATCCTGTAATTCCTAGCATCCTAGATGACAAAATGTGAAGATTCCTGCCAGACATTCAGGAACTATCACAATCTGGCCCTGGTCTACTGATCTTAGGGAGGCTCATCCTGAGATGAATCCTCTAATCTAGCCTTGCTAATCTTCCATCCACATCTAAACAGGGTTCTGCTAATTTTACCATTGTCATCCAAACAGGTCCAGGACCTGATGTGCTCCACCTTCCCTCCACATCTCCCAAGCCTTCGCATGGCCACGGGACCCTGCCCTCTACGGGGCAGCCTCTCCTGCTCTCCCCGTGTGCGAGCTGGCACACCCCTGCGCCAAGGGCACTCATCAGAGCACTCAGCCCAGCACCTGAGCACACCTGTTGCTTCATAAACATGTATTGATGGGTGTGATTAGTTGACTTGGGAGATTTTTTTCACTTAGTATGATAAGTGAAAAGGCGGACTTTAAGAGAACACAATCTCTGAATCCTTATCCAATGACATCATTGTACATGGCATGTTCTAGTCAAACAGTCTGACGACAAAACAATGCAACTAAAACAGGGCGGAGAAATACCAAAATCACTAGGAACTTTTTTGAAATACACATTCCTCCCTCCCACTCCTATTCAAAAATGTCCTGATAATACCCTGCACAAGTATTTCTGATATCCCAGGGAGAGCCACTGAAGTAGGAGCAAATTGATTACAATGCAACAGGAGTCTCTATAACAGGATTAAATATATCTTTGAACAGTAAAATTCCTTAGGGAACTTGGGTGTGGTGGTGCACACCTGTAATCCCAGTATTTGAGAGGCTGAGACAAGAGGATCACAGGTTAGAGGACAGCTCAGCAACTAAGCGAGATCCTATTTCAAGTAAAAAAAAATTTAAAAAGCTGGGTGTGTAGCTCAGAGGTAGAATACCCCTGGGTTCAATTCCCAGTACCTCCCACCCCGCAAAACATCCCTTAGGGAAACCTTTTTCAAAGAAAAACATATGGATTTCTAAACTTCACAGTACACCCGACCTTAAAGAAAGGACAATGTTAAGATAAATATAATGGAACATCTGAAAGTAAAAGAGTTATGATTGATAGTATACAGTTACATAGCACTCCCTATGTGCCAGGTACTCTTCCTCATATTTATACACGCACTAACTTATTGAATTTTCCAACAATACTGCAAAGTAGGGAAAATTATCATCCTTGTCTTACACTCACTTTCCACATCATTATAATAAAAATTCATAAGACAATAAGGCTTGTAAAGAAAATTCTGTACCAATGAGGAGCAGTTTACACAGAGACGGAGTGGGCGTGGGATGAAAACTCGAGGTGAAGAATGAAAACTGCAGTCTTCTGCGGTGAGCTACTTTTTAATACTAGCTGTGGTTGAGAAGATGAGCGTCAAGTATGGATGGGCCTGGAGGAGTTCCAGAAGAAACTCCATGAAGGAAAAGGTAGGCCACCTTTCCCAAAGGAACATTTAAAGTAAAATATGCAAGCCAGGTGTGGTGGCGAATGTTTGTGATCTCAGTACTTGGGAGGCTGAGACAGGACGATCGCAGGTTCAAGGACAGCCTCAGCAAGCAGTGAGACTCTCACCAACACAGTGAGACCCTGATTCAAAATAAAAATAAAATAGGGCTCAGGGTGTAGATAGGAGGTAGAATACCCCTGGGTTCAATCCCCAGTACCACCATATATATATATATATATATATATATATATATATATATATATACACACACACACACACACACACACACAAATATATATACATATATATCATATATATGATAAAGCATAAAAATGATTTTTTTATTTGGAAACAAGGTCTTGCTAAGTTGCTGAGAGCCTCACTAAGTTGCTGAAGCTGGCTTCGAACCTGCATCCTCCTGTCTCAGCCTCCCAAAGAACTAAGATTATAGGTGTGAGCCATCACACCTGGCAAAGTGACACTTTTAGATGTTCAAATTATAGACTGTAAAACATTAAAGGAAATCCAAAAATAAGCAAGGCTACTGGATGTTTTCTGATGAAGATTTTAATAAAAAATGAGAAATGACTGGGCTTCTATTCAGGGACTTTGGTATAAGTAACAACATACCTATTTCTGTCAACATCTGCTTCCATTTGGAGGCCTCAGGGGTATCTGGACTCTCCTCCAACAGCTCTGCCAATTTGTCTTTCAACTCCTGTACTTTGTTTACATTTTGCTTCAGTTCTGCCTCAAATGACTAACAAGGAAAAAAACAAGTAACTGCATTAAAGTATGCCAGCATCAAGAGACAAAAACACAATTATGATAGAACTTTTTTTTCCCTCTGGCATGACCAAAAGAGGAAAAAATCCACTGTTAAATGCCGAAGTGGGTGAGGACCTGGACTCAACACAGTTAATTATTTTCTTTTCCCCCTCTCTGCTAGGCTTTGACTCTGGGATAAAGGAATCCCACAGAGGAACACTATAACTATGGAGATAATGACTCTCGTCCCTATTACCAGGGAAGAATTTCATATTCTCAAACAAACCACTATGGAAAAAAGCAAGATGACATCATTAAGATCATAATTAATAAAAAAATCAGCCTTGATAAAGGCTGCCAGAACTTTAGAATCTACTGGAGAATAAGCACTTTTTGTACAACACAATATAGATCCATAATTTGTAGAAATTTTTGCCATCATTGTCACCATGGAAAACACCATTTTCCCAGTCTTGACAGCTATAAAAAGAAATGCCAGCCACTAAAGAAAGGGAAGACATTAGCTCCCCAGTTTTATACTAGATGGAACATATCCCTTGTATACTTCCCCTGTAAATAAATCTTTTCCAACAGTTGACTGGTTAATAGCCCAGACCTAAAGGCAACAGTTACTTGCGCCCAATAGTTTACTCATCTTTATAATGTCAGAGTGCAGAAAAGTGACTACTTACAATCTCTAACAGAAAGGTACATTATACAAAACTATTAAATTATTTGTTGAGGGTTATAGAACTAGAATACCAAGCAGAGCTGCTGGCGGCCAGGGCTCAGTCCCCCACGCTAACCCCCTCTCTCATGTCTTCGGTAAGCGCGCCCACAGAACGTACCTTATTCTGCTCAACTTGTGTCTTCACAGCTTCAGTGTCTGTCGGCGTCGGCGTCTGATGCCATTTTCTTGCAGTTTTGTTCATTTTCTGTAACCACTGCAGCATTGCACTTGATTCTTCCTGGGCCTTTTGCAATTTGGAGAGTTTAGTATTCAGTTCGGCTATTTTGTCCTTGAGTAAGAGGCCAAGATCTTCATAGCCATGGCTTATGTCAGTCATGTCCTTTTTAATGGATGTTAAACCTAGGAGTAAGAAAAAAGTTATACTAACACATGTTCAGGGCACTGGAGTGGGGTCTAGAAATCAAAGTCTGCTTTACACGATCTTCCTTCCACTCTGAAGCTCGGATGCCCACCATGATAACCACAGACTTTGTAGAACCAAAAGACTGGATCATCGCATAACGCTGACAAATAATGGCAGATAATTCAAAAGAACACTGCATAATACAAGTGAAATAAAAAAGCTGCTTTAAATGGAATAAAACATTTGAACCATAAAATGTATTCCTCGGGTACGAACTCAATAAATTAGCTCAAATAACGTTATCCCAATTAACAAAATATCTCAAATTAACCAAAAAAAAAGGAAACAAAAAAATCAAGCACCGAACTGAAATGCTGCACCTCACTAATTTCAGATGAACGATGTTCATAAAAATTATATAAATTTGAAAATTAGTTAAATAACATCTTAAATGAAGTTTGAAAATTCAAGGTAACTACTATTCTCTAAGATTTTTCTCTCAAAAATGAACTGCCAAGTTACATTAACCAATAACCATTTAAATTACTATTCACCTTTATTTGCCAAAAATTCCTGAGTGTTTGTGTCCGTTCCTTCACCATTTAATATTACTCCACCTGCAAAAATATGAACACTGAAGTAATCATAGAGTTCCCTAGTATTTTTATACATTATTAGTAGATGGCATTAAATCAAACCCCATAAATGATGATCACTTGAAAATGTGATTACTATATGAAAATGTAAAATCCAAAACCAAAAAAGGTCCAACTTTTAAATATCAAACTATATCCTCATTTCTATATAAAATTTATTATATTATTATTATTATTATTATTTGGCAGTGCCGAGGATTGAACCCATGGCCTTGCCTGTGCTAGGCAAACACTCTATCACTGAGCCACATCCTCAGCTCTGTAATATTTATTTTAAAAGCAGTAACATTAACATCTTAGACATTGGAGTTTCCATCCGTTTATACTATATAAATTAATCATTAAATATTAATTCATAAAAATTTGTGATAAAGTTGCTTTATGGCTGAAGTTATCTTTTTTTTTTTTTTTTTTTTTTTGCGGTACCGGGAATTGAACGCAGGGGCGTTCTACCTCCGCGCTACGCCCCCAGACCTATTTTTTATGCTTTATTTTGAAACCGGGTCTCACGAAGTTGCGGAGGGCCTCACTAAGGAGAGAGAGAGAGAGAGACAGGGAGAGAGAGTGAGAGCTGAGGCTGGCCGCGAACTTGGATCCTCCGGTTTCCGCCTCCCAAAGTACTGGGATTACAAGCGTGCGCCACCACGCCCGGCTCTGAAGTTATCTTAATGATAACGTTTCTCAAGTTCAGTAGGTGCTCAGTATACAAATGTGTTGAATGAAGCATAAGTGACCGACTAACAATAGAGCATCTGTTTTAATCAAAGACAGAAAACTGTCTGGTCCAGTTATACAGTGTAATCATGGTCTTAATGGAGTCAGAATGATTTAAAAAAACATAAAAAAAGTTAAAAGTGAAATCAAAACCCAAAAAAAGTAAATCTGAGCCCTGTTCCTCGCTCCACATTATGGAGCATAGAACGAGCACAGTGGTTGAAGTGCCTGGGTCTTGGTGTGTAACTTGCCTGAATTTAAATCCCAGTCCCACTAATTACTAGCTGTGTGTCTGGACAAACTAATCAACCAAACTGATCCAAAAATATTACCTAACTTGTAAGACCACTATAGGATCTAAAGATGGTTAACCCACTGCCTAAGCAAACAGGAACTACTAAGTAAGCAGGAACTAGTATCTCTCTTTTACTATATAACAATCTAGTATTGGTATCTTTTTCATGATCAGAATATTTAAAAAATCAGTTAGACTTTCCCATACTAGTACTCATTGGCTACCTACCCAAAACACAAAGACACTTCCCAAATCAACCACATGAGAACAAGTCTAAAGAAACAGAAACATATAAACATCTGAATCTTAAGTTTTGTCTCTTAAAAAAAGAAAAGAAAATCATACACAACAGCATTTCAGACAGAAGTGAACACATAGACTGTACATGCTCAAGACTAATTCCTACTGTGGCTGCTGGTTACTAAAAGTTAAACAAGTAAGTAAACAAAAACCATTTTGTGTCTATTATAAAATAAAGAGGACATGAGGAACTAAAATAAATAAAACGCAATAGAATTCCTTTTCTTAAAGAAAACAACAACTTGACATTTCAGGAAATCTGATTAGGAGAGCAAGAGGAGATCATCACACCATATATAATATGGGTTTTTCCTGAAATGGGATTAATAGAGTGGAATAAATGGCTGTTTGAGAAAGGACCAGCTGGAACATCAGTATCACAAAAGGGACAGCTGGAGGCCTGGTCAGATTAGATAAACCACAGAGGGGACTCAGAAACTCTCAGAGTAAGGGTGCAGATTTGCCTTCTGTCTATTCTTGGACTTGTAAATCTCGGTATGGTATGTTTTAAGCTAAAAATTATACCTACAACTTACTTAATTTCACAATAATATTTATACATGACTCTCCCCTTTTGTTGAGAAGAGTGGCTCAACCATGACATGGATCATGATTTAGATATGCTGGCTAACACATGACGGAAATGCTTTCCCTGGGAATAGAATAAAGTAGATGGGAATAAAATCAGAGAGGCCCACTCTACAGAGAAGAGCCTGCTTCCTCGCCTCGCTCCTTCCCCATGGGACCAGATTCATTTCTTTAGCAAATATTATAATGAGAACAGAAATACTTCCAATAGAATTTCAATATCTTCATTTAATTAAGGTAAAAACCAAGAAAAACTGGAATCTGATCCATTCCCTCCCCCAGTATAATGATCCTTATTCTGACATATTAATTTTGAATACATTTCACTTAGTAATATTTAATAAAATGAAACAAGAGGAATTTGAAATTGGATTAGTAGATTTTCCATAATGGATTTTATTGTTTATAGACACCACCTTTACTGCTACTTTCATTTTGTATTCCTGCCATTGTGTGTGTGTGTTTCAGGGACAAAACTTAAGATTCAGATGTTTATATGTGTTTCTGTTTGTTTAGACTTGTTTTCATGTGGTTCAATTCAGAAATGTCTTTGTTCTTTGGACAACGAACTACCAAAGGACTAAAAATTAGTTAATTATTAATTCATGCACTAATTTAAAAAACCATACATACATAAAATTAACATGCGTAGACCCAATTCTTCTAGTTTTTGCCATGTAAATACAGCACATACCTGATTTAACTGCTGCTATTGCCTTCGCAGGGGTAGTCACAGCACTTATTAGGTTGCATAGTGAAATCCCACTGTTATTTACTTTCTGAATCTCTGGTGTTTTTAAGCTCCACTTTTCTTGCAATTTCTTGAGATATAAAAACACATTATTGTTCAGTCTTCTTAATATCTTCAAAGTTGCACATTATGACTCAATTTCTTAAACAGAGCTTAAAGCAATAATGACTATGGGCCCTAATTTGGGGGAGGATGTTAGAAAAAGGCAGCATCCCTATTTGTTCCCACGGCCCAGGTGACCGTTAGCACTGTTAGCAGTGAGAAGCGAGGTCTGGCCCATTCTGCATTCTGCTCCTAGCCATAGTGGAAGTCAGGCTATGCCTCATTCCAAAATAACTGTCAACTGTCAGTCTATAAGACTGTACTAATAGCTAAGTTATACTATGAAATGCACTAGGAACAATAAAATAAATACACGGGAATTCAGAATTCCATTTCACAGTAACTTTTAATCATCACAATTTCAATGAATTTTTTAAAAATATACACTTCCATAAATTTGGAGAAGGAAAACTGCCATAACTGGTTATACTTTTTAAGACTTTGAGTCAGATGACTAGAGACAGGTGCGCTATTTGTGCAAACGATTCAAATAACTTCTATCTTCAAATACTGGTTAAGGTGATATAGCCAAGCTAGAGTCAAATTATGAGGGAAGGGAAGGATCTTTTACTTACTACTATGAGAAATTTTATTAAAAAAAAGCTGAAACTATGCAGAGATTTGGTGGGGAAGAAAACTTGAAGCATAAAAGAGTTAGCCACTCATTAATACATCTTTAAAAAAAACCAAATTGGGCCAGGCGTGGTGGCATATGCTTGTAATCCCAGTACTTTGGGAGGCAGAGACTGGAGGATCTGGGTTCGCAGCCAGCCTCAGCTCTCTCTCTCCCTGTCTTTCTCTCTCTCTCTCTACTTAGTGAGGCCCTCCACAACTTCGTGAGACCCGGTTTCAAAATAAAGTATAAAAAATAGGGCCGGGGGTGTAGCGCGGAGGCAGAACGCCCCTGGGTTCAATCCCCGGTACCACAAAAAAAAAAAATTAACTGAAAGTTTATGTCCTTCCTCAAAAGGATCAGTATAAGGATTTCCAAAGATCACCCAAACCTACAGTACATATATGAGATCCCGCTCACATGATTTTATGTCAAAGGAAACCACCTTTGATTACTAACACAGGCAAAGAAAAATTAGCGTTAAATACAATGCGTCACCTTAGTTTCTTCCAGAGATTTTCCTAAATCCTCTGCACCAAAAGAAGGTTGTATGATGGGAACTTGCTCTGTTGTTTCTTTTATCCATGACTTCAAGGACTTAACAAGGGCTTGGAAAGCTTCCAGCTGTTCTTGACAAGAAGTTACTGCTTCTTTTCTAGTTAACAAAAATCATACCAGAATTTAAGCCACAAAAGGAGGTGCTCTACAGGACTAATTACTAATCAGTGATTAGTATTTCCAATTTGGGCTTAAATTTCTTTTAAATCTTTAATGTACAGTGTAACCCTTTGATGCCGGAGGAATGGTTTCATAAGTGACAAGTGAAATCAGCTAAATAATTATTTGTTCCTCAAAGTTCACTCAATTCTCTTTATCAGAGAAAAGCAGTCAAGAAATGTGTGACCCACATGGAATGGCAGTCTCAAATGCTATATAAACTCTGAGACAACAGAAACAATTTTAACAGTATTTAGATTCAGTGAGCTTTAATCTGTCCACTTTATCTGATGCTTACTGCCAGCATACAAGGAACCAGACTTAAAATCACTGACATGCCAGGCGTGGTGGTGCACGCTTGTAATCCCAGTACTTGGGAGGCAGAGACCGGAGGATCCGGGTTCGCGGCCAGCCTCAGCTACTTAGTGAGGCCCTCTGCAACTTCGTGAGACCCGGTTTCAAAATAAAGGATAAAAAAAATAGGGCCGGGGGTGTAGCTCAGAGGTAGAATGCCCCTGGGTTCAATCCCCCGTACTGCAAAAAAAAAAAAAAAAAATCACTGACGTGAGGAGATCACAGTGCCACCTAGTGGTGACTACGTGGGACTACAGTCACACTAATGGACAGTCAACTGAGCTTCTGGGAGATGAGAGAAATCTCAAAAGGAGATGAAACCTAGTGAGAGTTTTAATGGGTGCCCCCCTCAGAGACTCAGGAAGCTCCTGAACCTTATGAATCTTCCTGTGTGATGGAGCCCACGAGCTCAGCACACGAACTGTGAGGACTGTTGGATTTGGCATGTGGGTCACATGTGCACATGTGGGAGTGTGTGCAACACTGGCAGATAAGAATGCGCCGCAGCTGGACTAATTACTGATGACCACACGGTCTTAGAGTTGGACCCCTCTGAAAGAATAAATAACCTAGAGATTACCTAAGAAAAACAAGAACATTTCTTCTGTGCAATGTGAATTGAGTATCATATGACATGATGGAAACTATTGCTCTATGAGTAGTAAAAACAGCTCCTAAAAGTTTAGGCAGAATTCTGAAGAAATAACAGTAGCTGAAAGAGAAATTACTATTTTCCATCTTTCTGGGTCCTTCCACATAAAATTTAGCAAAATCAGATGTATCTTCTAAACTAAGAAGAGATCAGAAATGCAAAAGTTCAGTCACAAGGCCTGCACAGCTTTATAGTGCAAGTTAGGTTTATTCTCTTGTTTTATTCATGGACTTGGCTTATCTATTCTTCAAAAAGGAAACTATTACACAAAAAAGGCCACTGGTAATTATACTGAAATTATATATCACTTCTGAATTGAGCCCAGAAAGCAGAGAACCACAAGCTATCTTCCAAGGTTATCTCTGGTTTTTCAAATAAAGATGTGTTATTTGTCCCAAACTTCATAGACTACAGTGAGTTTAAATCGTTTTCAGTAAAACACTACCACTGACATTTTCCATTTATGGAAATAAGCACTGAGTTTTCTTCGTAAACATTTCTAACAAATGATATACTTAATTGCAATAACAAGACATTATCAAAATATAAAAAAAATTTAAGTTGCTTTATACTTAAGTTTTTTATATTGTTTCTGCTATCTACATAAGTAAATAAAAGCAACTCATCTAATCAGTATCAGGTAGAATAAAATACAATTAAGTGGTGCTTACTTTTCTTTAATGGTATCTTCCATTTCTTTGAATTTCTTTGATAAATTATTTGTTTTTTCAAAAACCAGAGCCTTATCCCCTGGTAAGCCATGACTGGATATCTCCTTCAGGAGACCATGCAAAACTTCCAGATCTTTCTTGTGTTCTAAGAATTCAGAAGTTGATTCCTACAAAGAATTCAGATAGTTAGACAATACATATGTTTCTAGATTTTTAAACAGCATTCCATTCAGAAGTGTGTATGAGAGCAGAACGGCTCTATTCAGAATTTCACAGAAGAATGAATTTTCCTACAGTCAAAACTCTAAATATAATAAACTTCGATTTTTAAATGTACTCCATATTTTGTCCTTTTGTGGGTTCTGTCATGAAAGATGATATTTACAACATCTATGATATGTGTGATAAATGGTACTTATGTCTATTCAATAGGTGAAGGCTTTAAAGAGAAGTTTGAGGTTTTTTTTTTTTTTGCGGTTGCAGTACTGGGGATTGAACCCAGGGGCATTCTACCTCTGAGCTACACCCCCAGCTCTATTTTTTTATTCTTTATTTTTGAAACAGGGTCTCACGCCGGGCGTGGTGGCGCACGCTTGTAATCCCAGTACTTTGGGAGGCGGAGACCAGAGGATCCGGGTTCACAGCCAGCCTCAGCTCTATTTCTCTCACTCTCTCTCTCTCTACTTAGTGAGGCCCTCCGCAACTTCGTGAGACCCGGTTTCAAAATAAAGTATAAAAAATAGGGCCGGGGGCATAGCGCAGAGGTAGAACGCCCCTGGGTTCAATCCCCAGTACCGCAAAAAAAAAGAAACAGGTCTCACTAAGTTGCGGAGGACCTCACTAAGTAGCTGAAGCTGGCCACAAACCTGCAATCCTCGGGTCTCAGCTTCACAAGTATTGGGATTACAGGCATGCGCCACCACACCCGGCTCAGTTTGAGATTTTTAAAGGAAGAAAAAAAAATCTTTATTAATCCATAAGTGATTAAAATGATTGATAATTATAACTCTGACAATAAATGTATGAGTTTGCCTTATTTATCAATCTACTTGCTCAGCCTCTGGAGTATAGAGGAAGACATACCTGCATATACTGAGACAATTCAGTAACATCTTTTCCTGGCACATCTACCTCAGAAAAAGCCTGAGTTTTGGTTTCTAAAAAGGTTTGGATCTTTTCTGAGAGGTTCTCAAACAGTTCTACTTTGGTTTTCAGCTCCTCCATTTTGGCAAGCTTTTCTTTGTGCTTCTGACTGGCTTGTGAAAACCGAACAGACAGGTCCTTCATTTTAGCTTGCAGCGAGGAAGCCGTGGATGGGTCTGTTGTTTCCATAAATTTCTTCACTTTTTCATTCATAGCATTTATACTGCTCTGACGACCTGCAATATCCTGTTCCAACATCTGAAATAGGCCAAATATTGCAAAGGCTTTATAATGATGTTTACAAACAATGCAACAGAGTTCCAAAGATTGCTATTCATAACAACATATGCTTGAACAACCTGTGACTAAGAAGGTTAACAGTTGGAACTGAATGACACGTTTGATTTGTCCCCTGAGTAATCCCATCCCAACTCTTCAAGGGAGAGTGGAGAACAGCTGGCTGGTTGCTTGAAAGAGGCAGGAGGTTGCTGCTATGCAGCAACCCCTGGGATCTAATGGAGCCTGGGGATTAGCTATGGTCCTCGTTTTTAGAAGGCAGGACAACAACAAGATTGATCTGATGAACCTCATGTGCAGCTGGCAAAAGCAATGATAAACAAGATAAGACTCAATGTGTTATAAGCTCTCTACAATGAATAATATTAATGAAAAGGTATACGAAGCCCATTCCAGGCTCCATCACAGGAAAATCATTTTGCACACTTGAGTTGTGCAAGCACTGCTTTTCACAGTTATAGTCAGAAAACACCTTCTTCTGTATCCTTACATGAATCCCAAATCTATCCTTTTGGTTTATAAAACTTTTTTAAAAAGCTATAAATGGGATTGTTTTTCTTCTTCAAATGTCACTTACAGTGTTTTTACTGATGAGATCCTGAAGAGCTGCAGAGTTTAAGGGCACTTGACCTGGTTCTTTCAGAGAACTTTCCACACTCCCCATCCAGTCCAGCATCTCGTCCAAGCCATCCTGCACACTCAGCGAGCGGGTCAAAGTTATCTGGAGCTTTTCATTTCGTTCACTAACAGATTTGGACAGATCATCATATCTCCCAACAATGTCATCTAGTCCAAACAGAACAGAAAATGTTAACCGTGAAGTTCTCTTTGCCCTATTCCTTTACAAAAACACACCAAGGTGAATCATAAAATTTCCATAAAGAACTGGAAAAGGAAAAAACATTTAAAGGATAGATAAATTCATAATGCATAATCAGATCATCTAAAACCTTAAAAAAGAAAGAAAAGAATGCAGTGGAAAGCAAAAAGTTGACTCTTATAATCCCAGGACTTGGGAGGCTGAGACAGGAGGATTGCAGGTTTGAGGCCAGCATGCAGTAACTTAGTGAGACCCCCATCTCAAAATAAAAAATAAAAAAGAACTAGGGGTGTTGTAGCTCAGCAGCACAGAGCCCTGGGTTTCAATCCGCAGTACCACCAAAAAAAGTTGAACTTGTTTTAGAAGTTAATACATGTATCATGTGCATTTGGAAAGAGATTTTTTGAGTGCATAAACATTTGAATTGTCCAAGAGAGATGAAAGAGTGGACTAAGTAGCAAACCTCTGGAATAAATATCGGGTCTTAATCTGACATTTCGAATTAGCAATACTCATTAATAACCATTTGGAGAAAAAAGTGATAATCATACGTAACTATTCTCAAGAGATAATACACAGTTATAGAGATTTATTAAGAATTAACCTTTACATATAAAAATCTTCTCTCTCTCTCTCTGTGCTAAGCTTCTGTCATCCTTCATAACCTAAGAAAGCACACAACTACATAGAAATTGGCAGGTGCAAATGAATTAAGAAAATAGAAAAAGCCGGGCGTGGTGGCGCATGCTTGTAATCCCAGTACTTTGGGAGGCGGAGACCGGAGGATCCAGGTTCGCGGCCAGCCTCAGCTCTCTCTCTCTCTCTCTCTCTCTCTCTCTCTCTCTCTCTTTCCTTAGTGAGGCCCTCCACAACTTCGTGAGACCCGGTTTCAAAATAAAGTATAAAAAATAGGGCCGGGGGTGTAGCGCGGAGGTAGAAC
>PVJS01023598.1:0-18432 GCA_004027185.1 Glis glis
GAGAGAGAGAGAGAGAGAGAGAGAGAGAGAGAGAGAGCGCTGAGGCTGGCCGCGAACCCGGATCCTCTGGTCTCCGCCTCCCAAAGTACTGGGATTACAAGCATTGCTACCACGCCCGGCTTCTTATAGCTCTTAACCAGGTCTTCATTTCAACTTCCAAATGTTTAGGTCTTTGTCCTTTTCCTGCAGTTTGACTCTCCGTGGCACTGCTTGCCTCTATTCTCCATGAACCAGACATTGTGTGTTCTGATGTCTGTGCCACCTCCCAGACCAATTAAATCAGAACTCCGGAGTGGGACCGGAACTGGCATTGAAGTCAGGGGTTTTATTGTACAGCCAAGGTTAAGAATTCACAAACTGCTCCTTCAACTATAATCACAAGTGCATTGACTGCTTGCTCTGCACTCTTACAACACATTTCAAATTCCCAACCCTGCAAGCCGGGCGTGGTAGCGCACGCTTGTAATTCCAGTACTTGGGAGGCTGAGAGAGGAGGATCATAGGTTCAAGGCCAGCCTCAAGCAACTCGAGTACTGGGGTTACAGGAGTATGCCACCGTGCCTGGCTTGATGTGTTCATTATGAATTAAGTTCAACTTGATCAGCCTGGCTCTGCGGCTCACTCAACGAGAGCAACATTATCAGGCACCCGCCCTGGGCTAGTCACTGGCCTGAAGGAGGGGCAGTGTCTCAGTTTTGGATAAATCCATGGCCTAGGAAGAACCGGTGCCCAGACTCTCTTCCTATCTTGGTTGGAGTATTTCTAAAGAGGGGATTTCACAAGATTTAGAGAGGATGATTGGGGGGTAAGACAGATATTTAATCAATTGATTAATTAACTTATTTGTTTTTTGGGTATTGGGGATTGAACCCAGGGACATTCTATCTTTGAGCTACACCCCAGCCCTATTTTACTGTTTATTCTGAAACAGGTTCTCACTAAGTTGCTAAGAACTTTGCTAAGTTGCTGAGGCTGGCCTCAAACCTGTGATTCTCCTGTCTCAGCCTCCCAAATACTGGGATTACAGGCATGTGCCACAAATGCATGGCAGTTTTTTATTTTGAAAGAGGGTCTTACTAAGTTGCTGAGGATCTCACTATATTGCTGAGGCTCAAACCTGCGATCCTCCTGACTCAGCCTCCCAAGTACTGGGATTACAGGTGTGTGCCACCACATCCAGCTGAGATGGATATTTTATTTTATTTTTGTGGTACTAGGGATTGAACCCAGGGGCATTCTACCTCTGAGCTACACCCCCAGCTCTGTTTTATTTTCAAACAGGGTCTCACTAAGTTGTGAGGGCCTAAGTTGCTGTAAGATGGATATTTTAGAAATAGAGAATAACACGGGGGAACTCTTGTCACTCTTACATAATGCTCTACTCCAGCAGGTCTCAGCTGTGGTCCTGAATTAGCAGCATCAGCAACACCTGGCATCTTGTTAGAAGAAATAAAAATTCCTGGATTCCACACCGGTCCTACAACAGCCAAAATTGTGGGGTGGCCCCAGAAATCTGGTCTAAGGCACCCTCCAGATGTTTCTGGAGCAGGCTGAGGTTTGAGAAGCACTGCTCTCTGCTAGTTCATTGTAGCTGCTGTCAAAGGACTTGTACACTTGACTCCCACGTCTTTTATATTTTTTCCCAGGATATTTCTTTTTTGTATGCACATAATAAAAAATTTAAAAGTACAATACATGATAAAAATTTCAACATTCTTACTCCCTAGAGATGCAGTGAACTTTCTTTTTTTAATCCTAGAGGAATAAGCCAAATGACATGCTTATATGCCTATTTTGAAATTTAGCACTTGATGATGGCTACTGACTCCCTACGCCAATAGATGAAAGTTTAGTGTGCTAAACTCTTCCACTTGACATATATATTTTGTGTGTGTGGTACTGGGGATCAAAACCAGGGCTGCCTCCGTGCTAGGCAGGCGCTCTACCACTGAGCTACATCCTCAGTCCTCAACTGACTGTGTGTGTGTGGGTTGTGTGTGTGGAGGGGAAGTACTTGGAGATTGAACTCAGGGGCGTTCTACACTGAGCTACACCCCAGTCTTTTTTGTTTTTTAATATGTATGTATGTATGTATGTATGTGGGATTGAACCCAGAGGCATTCTACCTCCAAGCTACACCCCAGCCCAGCTTTATTTTTCGTTTTGGAACAGGGTCTTGCTAGGTTGCTGTGTCTCACTACTTGCTGAGGCAGTCCTCAAACCTGCGATCCTCCTGTCTCAGCCTCCCAAGCACTGAGATTACAGGCGTACATCACCATGCCTGGCTTCCCAGCCTATTTAAATTTTTTTTTTTTTTTTTTGGGATATAGGGTCTCACTAAGTTGCGGAGGGCCTAAGTTGCAGAGGCTGTCCTCAAACCTGTGATCCTGTTTTAGCCTCCCAAGTACTGGGATTATAGGTGTGTGCCACCACACCTGGCTTCCCAGCCCTATTTTTTATTTGGAAACAGGGTCTCACTAAGTTGCTGAGGCTGGCTTTGAACCTGTGACCCTCCTGTCTCAGCCTCACATGTACTGGGATTACAAGTGTGCACCACCACGTCCAGCTTTACTCTTTATTTTGAAACAGAGTCTTGCTAAGTCACTGCACACTGGCAGCACACCTGCAATCCTCCTGTCTCAGCCTCCTAAGTATTGGGAATGCGGGTATGCACCACTGTGCCTGGAGAGCCCTTAACTTTTGTATTTTTAAGTTCTAACTTATTTAACTTGTTTAAACAAGTTTAACTTGTATCTGTCTATCTATCTATCTATCTATCTATCTATCATCTATCTACTGGGGATGGAACTCAGGGGCATTCCATCTCTGAGCTATACTCCCAGCCCTTTTTGTTTTTTATTTTGAAACATGATCTTGCTAAGATGCTAAGGCTAGCCTCAAACCTGTAATCCTCCTGTCTCAGCCTCCCAAGTACTGGGATTACAGGCATGTACCACCATGCCTGACTTGGAAAATCTTTTAATGGACCCAGAAGGGGCTCCACAAATTCCTTTAGTGATAAAAATATCTGATATGTTCTTTCTTCTATGTCCTCAAAGAAGATGTAAAGATAGAAACAAAACCAATTTTTTTTTTTAGCAGAGAGTATAGGTTCCCTGATTTTGTCCAAAAAGGTTTTACAGTAATTCCAAAGACAAAAGAACTGAACAAGGCAAACTATGGAAGTACAGAAGCAAATGGGAACATTTAAAAACACCTAAAATAGCCAAATCAATCTCACTTGAGCAATGTATAACTGGTGATAAAAACCCATCAGACTTTAAGCCAGACATGGGGGTACATGCCTGTAATCCTAGCTACTTGGGAGGCTGACACAGGAGGATTGCAAGTTTGAGGCCAGCCTGGGCAACTTGGTGACACCTTAGCTCAAAATAAAAAATAGAAAGGGCTTGGGGTATAGCTCAGAGATAGAGCACCCTGGGTTCAATCCTTAGTACAAACACCTATCAAACTGTAAGGGCAGAGATACCTGCCTCCTTCTTACACCTAGAACTAGAAATTTAAACTGGAGAGAAGCTTGTAGACTACAGGTGTGGTCCACTCGTCTCCTTCTCCACCCTGCAGAATATTGACCCAGACCTTAATTTTCCCTGTGCCAACACCATTTGCTGACTGCTTCGCATGAGACATGACAGTAAGTCTTTTCCACATCATCAGGCACAATTATCTGACCTTCCCCACTACTCTGCCAATAGGCTGGCTTTCTTGATAATAAAAATAATTGCCTAATGACAAGTCAGCTGTGGTAGCTGCATTGCTGGTGCTACTCTGTGCACACTGTTTTAATTAAAACAAACACACAATGCAGTTGGGAGGCGCTTGATGCAGGACAGGAGGGTTTCTTGGGTTTTGTGTCTAAAGCCTTTGGCAGCACATATGCTACCTACCCCAAAGTGTGAAGATGGCAGTTGCTGAGATCTCAAAGGATTCCGCCCGTTTTTAATAGCACACGTTAGAAAATAAAAACACCAACTAACATGTTCACACAAGAGAACATTTCTTTCTTTTTTTTCTTTTTTTTTTTTTGCGGTACCAGGGATTGAACCCAGGGGCATTCTACCTCCAAGCTACACCCCCAGCCCTATTTTTTATACTTTATTTTGAAACCGGGTCTCACGAAGTTGCGGAGGGCCTCACTAAGTAGCTGAGGCTGGCCGCGAACCCGGATCCTCCGGTCTCCGCCTCCCAAGTACTGGGATTACAAGCGTGCACCACCACGCCAGGCACAAGAGAACATTTTGAAATCACATTTCATTTTCTTCTTAAAATACAGAAATAAGAAAAATAAGAAACTCTCTCAAAAGTATGTTAATGGTGGCAATTTGGCTGAAATGAAGTGCTAATTCTGCATGGCAGAGCATGAGCTCATTTTCATTTAAGGTACTTTTAAAATCTAGTTAATGTCATGGTTTTAAATTGTGTTTTTGTGGGAGTACTGGGGACGGAACCAGGACCTCTGTTGAGCTATACTTGCCCCAAATTGTTTCTTATTTCTTTGTTAAGGTGGAGCCAAAAAATTATATCAGTGTGTGAAAATAAAAACAATGCCACGTTTTGCAAAGGGAAAGCCTCGTTTCTTGTCATAGTTCCCATTCAAAGTGACGTCCCCTTAGATTCTAACAGCACCGAAGTGCAGGAGCTGCACTTGTTATGACTGCCTCTAGGGGTCAGTATAACTCGAAGGATGAGAAGTCCGGCAAACAGAAAGCATGGGTAGTAGGGGTGGAGGGAGGAATGTGAGGTAACTACACACTAAGTTTCCGGGAAACTGAGGAAGACAACAAGTCCAAGGTAAGCCGGATCTAGCTAGGCCTGTCCACACAGTGTTTTGGTTTGTGTTCAATCGAAACTTGGGGAACCAAATAATATTTGGCCTATCACATAAATGCCTCTAACTCTAGTGAGAGTATTTGCATGATTCTCTTCATACAAGCGATTTATTTACCTTTTCCAATGTCTGGGCACTTTGGGTCTAGACCTCCAAGATGTTAGAGCTAAGTGCCACGAATCGGTTCTCCCAAATGTAACAGCTGCTCAATTCGGGCTTCTTATTTTCAGGCTAGAATTATCTGAGCGGCTGGCTGTGGGTTTTATTCTTTTTACCTCTAAACCACATTATACTACCTCTGCAGAAGTATGGTGATTATAACCCTACGTTTTGGGGACTCTGCCATTATGCTGCCTCTCCATCACCATGTGGCCTCAATCTCAGAGACAGCCCAAGTGCTGACATACAGAGAGGTAATTAACGACACACTTCGCTTGGACTTCCTGGTCTATTTCTCTGTGCCTTGGGACGATACTCGTGGGGACCTCAGCTGATCAATAATTGTCTGCCTTAATTGATGACCACTATGCAGGGAGTGTTTAATGGTGTTGGCAATCATTAGGCTACAGGAGAAACAGCATTGTATTCTTCTCCTCCGTTAAAGGGACAGGAAGAAACAGCGTTTGGGCTTGTCTAGGAATGGTCTTTGGGCATAAGAAAGGGAAATCATTTCCTATTCCTTGCAAATTTTGATTTACAAAAGAATGCCGGAAGCTAAAAGCCTTGTTGATTTATCATGTGAAGCGAAGAGTAATTTTTCTCCCCTTGTTATGCTTTCATATAATCATGCTCACTGCCTGGACGGGTGGCATTAAAGAATTTCTGAATAAAAATAATAATTTCTTGCTTTCAACCTCCATAATTCACACCGGCAGACACCCTGCTGGCTGGTGATACCTGCTGCCAGTGACGCTCAATCTCTCCCACCCGCCACTTATCTGCCTCTCGCAGCTGCGCGTCCCATTGATCGCCGTACCTGCAGGATAATGTGCCCGTAGGCGTTCTTCAGCAGATTAACCACGTCCGCGTGAGACAGCCCATCCAAAGGTTGCCCATTAATGCTGACAATCCGATCTCCAACCTGGAAGGACAAAAGTGGTGGAAAATCACTATCATTAAGAAAAATTAAATTTGAGATGAATGCTTCAAATTCCTTATAAGTCATATTTCCCATTTGTGACCATTGTGAGGATGCTGTGTTGCTACTGTGCGTGCACGTTTGAGAAGCATAAGGAATTTTTATGGCTTTCCCCAAATGCAGACCAATCAGAGAGACAAGAAGGGGGTCAGATTTGGTTACTAAATGGCACGGTGGGTCACCTTTGTATTTGGGTAATAGTGGTGTTTCAGACATCCATTTGCCAGTAATAGTGGGGTGCACAAATTAACTGTTCAATAAAGCGCAGATGAGGAAGCCAAATATTTTCTGCTTTATTTTTCTACCTCAGTTAAGATTAAAGGGCAATAGGAAAAAAAAATCATAAAAATGTTGATTCTTTTTGGTTAGGGGAAGATTCTAAGGTCAAACTCCTCTGAGCTGAAAACCAATTTTGGGTAGAATGAGGTGCTAAAAAGGGTCTGGGAAGGCTCACAAAGGTGCTGCAATTTCTTCTTTTACTGAGAAGCTCTGATACAAACAATAACATTTTTATATGCCCAGGGACCTAATGATTTTGGGTATAAAGTTCCTCGAATGCATTTTGCCCTCAGCATGGGTCTCTGAGGGTTTTTGGAATTCCAACTTTAAACAAGGCACCCAGGGCCGCAGTGTCCTCCCCCACCCCATCACAAGCTGTCAGTACTTAAACCAGTCCCCTCTCACTTACTTTAAGCTTCTGTGTACGTGCGGCCACTCCATTGGCCTGAATCATGGCAATAAATATGGGGATATCTCCTAAGGGACTTCCTTTTCCTCCAGCAATACTGATTCCAAGGGCATCGCTGAGCTCCTAAAACAGAAAGAAAACATCACACTTGAATGTTTAATAAAGAGCCACAACCTGATTGTCCCCAGATTGCTGTTGAACAAAATCTCTGCATGAGGCAGGCAGCCAGGATCACAAGGGGGGTTATGCGCACGGCCTTTGGAGTCAGAAAGGCCTGGGTTTCAGCTCCAGCACTTAGTTAGCTGCGGGGTCTTGGAGAAATTAGACTCTTAGAGCTCCCATTTCTATGTGCAAAATGGGAAGAATACTGTGTACCTTACAGTGATGGCTTGAGAGTTAAATGAGATAACATAGCATAGTCCTGGCCCATAGAAAAGGTTCGATAAAAGGCAATCGTAGAGCTGGGTGTGGTGCATGTTTGTAATCCCAGTACTTGGGAGGCTGAGACAGGAGGATCACAGGTTGGAGGCCAGCCTTGGCAACATGAGGCCCTCTGCAACTTAGTGAAACCCTATTTCAAAATAAAAAGATAAAATAGGGCTGCGGGTGTCAATACCCAGTAACTAACACACACACACACACACACACACACACACACACACACACACACACACACCACGGCAGGAGTAAATTAAAAAACAAAAACCTATGTTACTGCTCGGTGTAATGGCCAATTTTGATGCAGTCTTGGCAAGTCTGTTCTCATACGGTGTTTATGATTAAACTGCCACATATATCATGTTCTTCTGGGTGTGAACAAACACACTTGGCTCCAGAAGAGCCATGAGACTGCGTTAAAACAAAGGAGCTTCGAGGACGCCCACTGTGGCGACAGCAGTTTGGAGAGAGAAGTGAAACGGAACTGAGAACCATCCCCAAGGTGGACTCGGGAAGAGAGTCGTGGCTCTGCTCCCGGCTCCCCGTGTCTGCGCCCCAGGGTCAATAGTCTACAAAACACCAAGAGAACAAAGGACTGGTCTGATTCTGCCACACAGCATGCACACGCCGAGCGTCTTTCCTGATTACAATGAAGCAGTCGTCAAATAGAAACAGCAACTCCCTGCGACCTCCGAAACGTAAGGAGCCACACCAACTGTGGTGGCGAGCGGGCACTTGGAGAAGTGACAGCAGGGGCACAACGCCCAGTTTTCTTTTCTCCTGGCAGCTTTGCCCTGAGGGTGGCTCCCAGTCAAAGAGCACAGAAGTTGGGGTGAGCTGCTAAGGTTCTAGAGAAACCCCATCTTTCTGGCCAGAGGAACAGGAAAAGGAGCCCATGGAGGCTAGAGAGGAAGGGAGGAAGATGGAATGCTTCGAGACCCAGGATCAAATCCAAAATTAATTGACATGCAAAGAACCATAGATGTGACCAATTTCCTTCTGAAGTTCTTTAGAATATGTAGGACAGTCAAACTGGGTATTGTTGCGCACGCCGATAATCCCAGTACTTGGGAGGCTGAGACAGGAGGACCGCAGGTTTGAAGACAGCATCAGCAAGTAGTGAGACTATCATCAACCTAGTGAGACCATTTCCAAATAAGAAAAAACATAGGGTTGGGGGTGTAGTTTGGAGGTAGAATGCCTTGGGTTCAATTCCCAGTAACACACACACACACACACACACACACACACACACACACAAGAATATGTAGGATAGTCAAAAGCAAAAATTATAGCACTGCTGGGTGGGGTTCTTAATTTATATAGATATACCTAGCATTCGCAAGACTCTGAGTTCAATCCTCAGCATCACAATACAAAATAAAACAAAACAAAAATAACTTATATAAACATATGACAACCTTGGCATAACTGTCCTTGGTGGAGTGGTAGAGGGACCTTGATGGCTGCAGACTCCTACCTCATGCAGTTCATACAACTATGTCGGCCTTTGAGGAAAGGTAGTGTTATCACCCCCATTCTACAGATGAGAAAGTTGAGGTCCACTTGCTGACAATCAGAGAGCTAATGTTATGGACGAGATTGTACCCCTTTAAAACGAGGCTGTTAGGAGCCGGGTGTGCTGGCGCACGCTTGTAATCCCAGTACTTGGGAGGTTGAGACCGGAGGATCCGGGTTCGCAGCCAGCCTCAGCTACTTAGTGAGGCCCTCCGCAACTTAGTGAGACTCTGTATCAAAATAAAGAATAAAAAATAGCACTGGGCCAGGCGTGGTGGTGCACACTTGTAATCCCAGTACTTAGGAGGCAGAGACCAGAGGATCAGGGTTCGCGACCAGCCTCAGCTACTTAGTGAGGCCTCCGCAACTTCATGAGACCTGGTTTCAAAATAAAGTATAAAAAATAAGGCCGGGGGTGTAGCTCAGAGGTAGAACACCCCTGGGTTCAATCCCTGGTACCACACACACACACACAAAAAATAGGGCTGGGGTGTAGCTCAGAGGTAGAATGCCCCTGGGTTCAATCCCCAGTACCGCAAAAATAAAATAAAATAAAGTAAAATAAAATAACATAAAATGAGGCTGTTAGGGTGGCCTTAATCCTTATAAGGAGGCTTAGTCCATGATATCCTCATAAGAATGGAAGGTAAGGACACAGGATAATACAACATTAAAAGAAAAGGCTACTGAGGCCCCTGGGAGAAGGCGCCCATCTGCAAGCCACGGAGGGGGCCCCGGGGAAGCCACACTGATCTTGGGCTTTCAGCCTCCAGAGTGGTGAGACATAAGTTTCTCCTGTTGAAGACGCCTGGTCCTTGGCATTTTGATATAGAAGCCCCAGCAAACAAATACAGCCAAATGAGTAAGTGCTAGAGCGCCTTCGAAACAGGGCTATGATTGAATCCAGAGAACTAACCTAGGCCGGATACCACCTTACTGCAGTTGATTACTATGATTACAACAGGGTCATAATTTTTTTATTACTTCTTGAACTCCAAATTTATGGTCAAAGTGATCAAAATAGAAGACTACTTTCTAATATTCCGGATATCACACATGAGTTGAAAATCAGGGTTTGACAAATTTATGAACTGAAATGCCCCTTACACAATCTTCTCAAAAGGGCAATTTAGCAACACATATAAAAGTCTTTAATAACAAGCATGGCTTTATTTTTGGTGGTGCTGGGGATTGAACCCAGGCCCCTGCCCATGCTAGGCGAGTGCTCTGCCACTGAGCTACACCCCCAACCCCCAAACATAGCTTTTGATCCAACAATTTCACATCTAGGAATCAAACACGAGGCAATTATTCATAATATGCACAAATGGGAAATATAAAAATGTTTTCCCATACAAGACAAAAATTAGGAAATATGCTAATAAGAGGAAGCTGGTTAAGAAAATTATAGTACACTCCCAATGGAATAGTATGCAACCAACAGAAATCATGCTATAGGCTGTCAAAAAATACTTATTGGCATGGCTAAAAGTTCGTGTCTTACAGTGAAGAAGACAAACTACAAGAGTATGTCCAACATGATATGATTTTTTGTTTTGTAAAACACACACACACACACACACACACACACACACTTGAGATGGGATTTTCCAAAAAATTCCCAGTGTTTATCTGTGTGCTTTACTATATTTTTCTGTCTGTTTCGATTACATAGACCGCATGTTTACTTCAATAAGTGGAAGAGCACACTCCCAATCTAAGAAATTATATGGGGGGGGGAATGTACATTTTATGCAAATTCATCAGAAATCAGAATAAAAACAGCAAAGTAACTGACTTACCCTGATTATCTCAACAGTCCTTGGTCCTGTATCTGTGCCTATAAATAAAGAAGACCATTAACTTTTTAGAATTCAGAGATAATGTATTTAGGATTGACTACTATCCCATGAAGACGGTATCGTTGTCCAGTCCTTTTAAGAGAGGACACTGAAGCAAGCAGGCTTCTCCCCCCTTCTCAACATCAGCCGGGCAGTGGGGCATCAGGGGCTAGGTCCTCTATTTAAAGAAGGGCTCACTGTTTGAGATAGAGGTGGCCATAATCATTTGGTCTGACAAAAGCTGATCGACTATAGCAGCCGCCGCCTGGAACATGTGATTCAATGCTGGGAGGACAAGACTTTTGTGTTTCATTGTACATTTTTCTGCCCTAATCGAAGATAACCCGCCACTCAATGAAACACTTAAAAAGACCCTTGTCCCTGCCCCATCCTCATGTGCATTTCTGTCCTCCCTCCAGCGAGGTGTTATTTATTTACTTACTTGATTACTTATTTTTGGTCCTGGGGATTGAACCCAGAGCATTCTACCTCTGAGCTACACCCCCAGCCCTTTTTAGTTTTTTTTTTTTTATTTTGAAATAGGGCCTTGCTAAGTTGCTTGGTCTGAGCACCTTAGTAAGGCCCTCTGCAACTTAGTGAGATCTTGTTTCAAAATGAAAAATAAAAAGGGCCGGTGGTATAGCTCAGAGGTAGAGTGCCCTTAGGGTCAATCCCCAGTAGAACACACACACACACACACACACACACACACACACGCCACACACACCACACACCTCCAGGCCTGCCCTTCCTTCAGAACAAGACTTTCAGAAAGCTCGTGGCTTAGGTCACTAAGCTCAAAGGTTTGAAAATATTAAGGTAACAGAGTTTTCTGAAAACCTTAAATTTTTTTTTTTTTTTTTTTTTTGCGGTGCTAGGGATTGAACCCAGGGGCATTCTATCTCTGGGCTACACCCCCAGCCCTATTTTTTTATTCTTAATTTTGAAACAGGGTCTCATTAAGTTGTGGAGGGCCTCACTAAGTAGCTGAGGCTGGCTGTGAACCTGCAATCTTCCGATCTCAGCCTCCCAAGTATTGGGATTACAAGCGTGCGCCACCACGGCCGGCTTAACCTTAATTTTTTTTATTCTTTTTTTTTTTGTAGTACTGGGGATTGAACCCAGGGGCATTCTATCTCCGGGCTTCACCGTCAGCCCTATTTTTTTATTCTTTATTTTGAAACAGGGTCTCACTAAGTTTCAGAGGGCCTCACTAAGTAGCTGAGGCTAGCCATGAACCCGGATCCTCCAGTCTCAGCCTCCCAAGTACTGGGATTACAAGCATGCACCTGGCTTAACCTTATATTTTTAAAAATCTGAGCCACAGGATGGTTTTGCAGGGGAGGTTCCACACAGTACCTGGACTTTTCTGCGAAGGATCCGAAGCTCTTTTGGTGCCCACCAAGTTTTGCAAGCCAGCGATGACGGGGGCCAAGGAAGGCCGGCAGCTACTGTGTGTGCTGTGCTGGTCCCCCTGAAAAGGAGACCCCGAGGTCACCTGTGTGCAGTCACCGCCTTGGCCCTAAAAATCCATACTTATCATTAGTATGCCAGTTGCTGAATTTACCAGAACCATTTGACTGAAGTATTTTTTTGTGTGTGGTACTGGGGATTGAATCCAGGGGATTTACATCTGAGCTACACCCCCAGGCCTTTTTATTTTTTGTTTTGAAACAGGGTCTTGTTAGGTTGCTGAGAGTCTCCCTACATTGCTAAGGCTGTCCTCGAACCTGTGATCCTCTCGTCTCAGCCTCCAAAGTACTGGGATCACAGAAGATTCTGGAGAGCCCAATGAAGAAAACTCAAAGCACCACACTCTCTCTCCCACTACCAACCAGGTACACTTGAACACTTCTTCCACTGCTTTCTGAATTCCATGGGCTTTAATATATGGTGTCAAATCACTAAGGTAAAAACATGTGATCATTTGAACTGTTCTTGTTCCACATGAAATCAAGACCATTTTCCTAGGTTGTCAAATCATGCTTTTGATGGTCAGTCAATGTGTCATTTGAAGCTACACTCAACATGTCTTCTTTTATTACCCAAATTGTGTTAGGCATTTTGCTAAAACAAATATGAAAAGACACCAATTAACAAAAATTTGGCCAAATGGAGCCCTCAATTATAGGAGAAAGCAGCAATTATCAAGGGGGGAGGCTTATTTTAGGGATATCTTACCTAAAAAAATGTTCTAGAGTCAGTAATAATTTATTCCAATTGGCTGCAACTCTGTTATGGGACATTTTCTTCATTTAAGTATCTGAGGTCTACAATATGTAGTCATTTATGGTCAATGGCTATTCATAAAAATTGGATACATAGTGAAGGCCCTCTCTAATACAGACAACATTACCAATAATGAATATTTTTTTTACCAAATTATCAAGGCTATGCCCAACTGCATTGAAATTTTAAGCTAGGCCCAAGATCTTTATCAGCTGATAAATTATAATTTGATCCATTTCTGTAACTCTGTGGTAAAAGTTGTTTAATGTAATATTCCTTAAATATGAGAAATTCCAAATATACAAAAAGTTGGAAGAATTATAGATATCCATAGAGATAGTGCCTAGACACCACAATTAAACAATTGCTATATTTTGCTTAAAATATGTCATCTATTCATGAGTCAATTCATCTTTTAAAAATTTTTGGTGGTACTGGGAATTAAACCCAGTGATGCTCTACTACTGAGCCACATTCCAAGCCCTTTTTATTTTTTATTTTGAGACAACTCACTAAGTCACTCAGATTGGTTTTGAACTTGCCATCCTGTCTCAGCCTCCCGAGTAGCTGGGATTGTAGGCATGTACCATGGCACCAAGGTTCGTCTAATTTTTAAAAAATTAATTTCAATGTAAGTTGTAGACATCAGTACACTTCAGAATGGATACATACATTTAAAGATTTTTTAAATGTAGTTTAAAAACATTTAGTTTTCCTGAAAGGATATGATTCAATAAGTGATACTATAATAACTACTCAGAAGTCCCAGAACAAGGTGTTTGTCAAGGCCTTTATAAATATGGACTGTGCCTGGCTGTGTTTCCCCAAGTTACCCGAAGAACAATTTCTCAATTGTTCTTTTTCTAATATACAATTTCCTCTGCAGAGTAGAGAAACTTCTTCCTGGTTAGTGGGAAAAGCCTTTCTATAAGGAGGGGATCAGCGGCCCCAAAGCTGTAAGTTCTCTCCCGATGAACCACTTTCTATGGATCAAGTAGATGAGTTGTAATTCTCCGTAGTCCTCAAAAGGTGGCACCTATCTCTCTACCTTGTAACAGCTAAGAAGGAAATCTTTGTCCCCAGAAGCTCCTAACTGCTTTATTTTATTAAAAAAAATTTTTTTTGTGGTACTTGGGATGGAACCCAGGGGCATTCTACCTCCAAGCAACATCTCCAGCCCAATTTAATTCTTTTATTTTGAAACAGGGTCTAAGTTGCAGATGGCCTCACTAAGTTGCTGAGGCTGGCCGTGAACCTGCAATCCTCCTGTCTGAGCCTCCCAAGTACTGGGATGATAAGCGTGCGTCACCACGCCCAGCCTGTTTTATTTATTTATTTATTTATTTATTTTTTGCGGTACTGGGGATGGAACCCAGGGACATTCTACCTCCAAACTATACCCCCAGCCCTATTTTTTATTCTTTATTTTGAAACAGGGTCTCACTAAGTTGCGGAGGCCTCACTAAGTAGCTGAGGCTGGCTGTGAACCCGGATCCTCCTGTCTCAGCCTCCCAAGTACTGGAATTACAAGCGTGGGCCACCACGCCCGGCCTAACTGCTTTGAATAGGTCTGGACATGAACATGCTCAGCAATGGAATCATGGCTTTGAATGCACTCTGATAGAGAAACTTCCTTACAGTTGCTGCAAGCCTCCAAGGAGGGAGAACTCCCATGTACTTTAGCCATAATTTTAAGGACAAGGTGACGATCAAATATATTTACATAAGAAATTGAATTAAACTTCCCTACCTTCTGAAATAAATGATCTGTGCAAGAAAGTTAGGGAAAAGTATTTGATACTTTGTCTCATGTCTTTTTTTTTTTTGGTACTAGGGATTGCACCCAGGGGCATTCTACCTCTGAGCTACATCTCCAGCCCTATTTTATTTTATTTTTTTGGCAGTACCAGGGATTGTACCTAGGGGCATTCTACCTCTGAGCTACACCCCCAGCCCTATTATTTATTCTTTATTTTGAAACAGGGTCTCACTAAGTTGCGGAGGGCCTCACTAAGTAGCTGAGGCTGGCAGCAGACCCGGATCCTCCGGTCTCAGTCTCCCAAGTACTGGATTACAAGCGTGCGCCGCCACATCCAAACACGGTCTCACTAAGTTGCGGAGGGCCTAAGTAGCTGAGGCTGGCCACAAACCTGTGATCCTCCTGTCTCAGCCTCCCAAGTACTGGGATTACAAGTGTGTGCCACCACTCCCGGCTGACCCAGGTCTTTGAAATCCAATGGCTCACATTTATATACCAGATAAATGGTAATGGGTTTTCTTTTTTGGTAATTTAATGATGACCTTCTAAACTTATGAGCTATGTATTTAACCTGTGAACTTTATTATTATTATTATTATTTTGCGGTACTGGGATTGAACCCAGGGGCATTCTACCTCCGAGCTACACCCCAGTCCTATTTTTTTATTCTTTATTTTGAAACACTATCTCACTAAGTTGCAGAGGGCCTCACTAAGTAGCTGAGGCTGGCCGCGAACCTGGATCCTCCAGTCTCCGCCTCCCAAGTACTGGGATTACAAGTGTGCGTCACCACGCCCGGCACCTGTGAACTTTATTAATCATGCAGATGCTCACATACATTCCTCAGGAATGTCAGGAATCTGGTTCTACCTAGCACCTCAGCTGTCACTCCAAACTCTTCTTTAAAAACACAAGCTCATGTCATGCCTGGAATCCCAATACTTGGGAGTCTGAGACAGGAGGATCACAGGTTTCAATACAGTGTGCAGTTAGCAAGACCCTGTTCCAAAATAAAAAATAATATAGTGTTGGGGTGTAGCCCAGAGGTAGAACTCCTCCCCCACCAGGTTCCATCTCCAGTACCCCCCCAACAAACTCTGCCCCCAAAACAAAACAAAACAGCCCACAAGTTCCTCTGTCCCCTCAGTGCCTTTGCACATCTGCTCTTTGTCTGGGATGCCTTCTCTTTCCCTCAAACTCTTTCTGAAGTGATACGCACAGAACCTCCTCTGTGTCACTCTCTCTCACACACGCATACTCCAGTGGGAAGAATAATTTCATCTCCAGTATGGTTCATTCTGCACTCTAGTCTCCTGGGTACATCGAGGCTTTAATGAAATCATTCAACACAGGAGCCTCCACTAAGGCCGAGGCCTGCCTGAGAGACTGCTTGCTTCCCCAGGTCTGGCCTGCGCAGCACCATCACTACCTGTCCACTCCTGGAATCCACAGCAGCAGCAGCACTGCATCTTAGGATATATGTTTGCTGCTCAATATGTAAGCCAGCAATGAAGAAAAGTTCCAAACTTAACCTGGTGTTTACTGGCGTTGACCGCTTTGAAGATTCCCTAAGACAAGCTGGCTAGTCTGCGATCCTTTCTGAACAAGGGTGTTCCTCCCTGTCCATTTTGGGACAACAGCGAGGCAAAGGAGGCAGCTCGTATCTTTCCGGAAGCATCTGTGTGCTCACTACAAGTCATAGCATCGTCTGGACAAAGACCTGGCAGAGGTGTGAAGTCTAAGGCAGCCATGGAGGGGACTGGAAGTCAGGTTTTTAACTTCAAAACAAAGGCCTGGCCATAACTCCCGGGGGAGAACAGGGGTCACGTGCAAGTCTCTGCAGTTGCATTTTTTGCACCAAATGGACCTAAACACACAGTCTACCATCTTGATTGTGTCAGACATTATAATGAAAAAAATAATGAAATATACTTTGCTTCAAAAAAGAAAAGTGGCACTTACATCAGCCTTGCACATAAACATGAGATGTTTGCTAACCCAGAAAATATCACCCACTAAGGCCTCCCTCCCCTGGGAGGGACCCCCACACTTGGATCTCCTAGGAATACACATTAATTGCCTTCAGCATGTGTGAGAGGCTATTCACAAGTTAACTTTACAGCAATATTTAATTGAATGAATAGAACAATGTTGTGCTAATGAGGGTCAAATTACCACCAGATGTTGCCTCTTTTTTTTTTTAAATAAACACAGCTGTGTGCAAAGGCAATATAGAACTAATAGTGGGAGAGAAAAGTGGTTCTAAGAAAACATTTGCAGGCAATTAAGGAGAGAAAAATCTAGGGATTAATGAATTTCCATCCCACCTTTCATTTCTATTTCAAACACATGAAAACACACTGAACTTGGTGGTGTGACTATGCTGTATGCTAGACATTACTTTTTTTTTTTTTTTTTTGCTGTACTGGGGATTGAACCCAGGGCGTTTTACCTCCGAGCTACACCCCCGGCCCTACTTTTTATACTTTATTTTGAAACCGGGTCTCACGAAGTTGCAGAGGGCCTCATTAAGTAGCTGAGGCTGGCCGCGAACCCAGATCCTCTGGTCTCAGCCTCCCAAGTACTGGGATTACAAGCGTGCGCCACCACGCCCGGCTTAGACATTACTTCTAAATAATCATTTATGCAATGAGGAACTGTCTCCCAGTGGGAGCAGGAGGGTGAGTCCGTTTGCTGAGACCATCGACAACCTGGCTGTTCTGAGACATCTTCCTTGAGGAGGCCCAGGAACCGGCTCGGAGTCTTCCAATTTCTAGCTGCACCAGCCCCTGTGCACACTTGGGGAGACAAGAAGAGAAAAGGATACAAATGAAAAGCAGTAGCACTGAGGTTCTAAAATGCCACAGCAGAGCCTCCACTCGGCTCTGGAGTCGAGAATGAAAAAAGGGTCATGAAATCAACAGGCACACAGGAGACTAGCTCATCCAAAAGCCAAACGAAATAACACAGATTTAGAAACGCAACAGCATTCATCGCATGACTTCTTCCAACGTATTGAACGGATTCGATTTTAATTTGTCTCTCTTACTTCTACCTTCTGATGAAAGTGTTCATGAGTAGCAAAATAATTAAGAAAAAGTAGTGAAGAGGATGGTAACATCAAATACGAAGATCATCTACAAATAGAAATCCTCTCTCGGGTTGTAACTGGTAGCTATTTTCAGAGATCAGAATTTTAAAACAAAATTCACCTGTTTTTGTAAAAGCTTCCATAGCTATTTGCACAACACAGACTAACATGTGCCTGGCTATAGGTGACTGGGAAGGAGGGTCCATGCGGTAGAGACACGTGAAGTGCAGTTTGAACCCCCACATCTCTACAGTGCGGTAAGAGGCAGTCTGGGCGGTAGGAAACCACTCGAGCACAGCCTTGGGGTTTGGGCATGTCATGCTGCTTTTCAATTTTCAGTTGTGAAATGGAGGGAATTGGTGTAGGTAATCTTTAACTTTCCCTGACATAGCCGTAGAGAGGAGGATGGATTCTGTGCTCCAGGAGAGTCTGTCCCATCTATGCACTTAGACAATTGGGGAAACTTGGAATTCTTGCAAGTATGAAAAAACTAGCCTGGGAATCCCTTCCATTCCATTCTGTTAGTCAATAATACACAACTCTTCTTTTTTAAAGCTACTCCTGTTCATTTGAAGAGATTCATTTCTAGAGAAATGAGGGTTAGCAGAAAATCCAGCCCAGTTGACAATCAAGGTGGATGGAGAGTTCCCAGCGGGGCGGAGGGTGGCCCAGGACTCACCTTGAGGATGGTGGCCACTGTCTCCTGTGAGGCATTCCTCATGTCCTCCCCATTCACAGATAAGATCTGATCCCCCTGAATCAACCTCCCATCCAGGTCTGCGGCTCCACCTTTCACGATGTCAGAAATAAATACTCCACTTCCATTTCTGTTAACACCATAAAGCAGTGGGGTTACGGGCACAACCTAGTATCTCCTAATT